>JAAGKR010001882.1:0-110118 GCA_011419295.1 Clarias macrocephalus
CTAAGGCGCATTATCGCAAAAAGGACTGGCCACAACAGACGAGTTTTCTGTTGGGAAGAGCAATGTGAAGTGGGAGCCGCTGATAGAATCTCATAAAGTGCTTATGCCACCGCTGCACATCAATTTAGGCCTCATTAAGCAATTTGTCACTGCTCTTGACAAGGAGTCAGCAGCATTTAAATACCTCCAAGATCTTTTTCCAAAGCTGTCCGAGGCTAAGGTCAGGGCAGGTATCTTCGTCGGACCACAGATCAAGAAGATCATAGAATGTGAGGATTTCGCAAAGCTGTTGAACAGGACGGAGAGAGCGGCTTGGAGCAGTTTCGTTGCAGTTGTTCATGGCCTCCTAGGTAATCACAAAGCTGAAAACTATGTGGAGTTGGTGCAGACTCTCATAAAGAATTACGCCAAAATGGGATGCAGAATGTCTCTGAAAGTCCATATCCTTGATTCGCATCTCGACAAATTCAAGGAGAACATGGGCGCTTACTCTGAGGAGCAAGGCGAGCGCTTTCATCAAGATATATTGGACTTTGAACGTCGTTATCAAGGACAGTATAACGAAAACATGATGGGGCACTAAATTTGGGGGCTACTTCGAGAAAGTGATTCACAGTACAATCGTAAATCTAGAAAATCTATGCATTTCTGAACCTTGTTGAGTGGTTTCCGACTGTGTTTGTCTATTCCTTGTGCAATTTTTGTTTTTACCTGATCATAATGACGAAAATGAAAAAAAAAATCGTTTATTTTCACAACAAAAAAAAAAACTATTTTCTTCGTGCTGTTGTCATGAAGGCAAAGTTTGTGCTTACTGAAGTCATTTTTTTCACATACTTTAGACATAAGCAACTGAAATATAACACTTAGAAGCCAGGAACAAAAATTGTGTTACATAATGTTATCATTATTCATATTTGTGTTTTTTTTCTTACCAGATTTCTTCATTAAAGTTGACGGTTCAGCATTGCGCTTACATGTTCTTAACCACGTTCTAGTCATTTCAGTAAACTCATCAGTTGTTTTCTTTGCTTGATGCAGGCCAATAATTTGAGCTTTCACTATAATTTGACACAATAACATCTTTTCCAGGACAATGGACTTGTCTTCCCACATGGCTGTTTAAGAAATGTGATGCTACTTACTCACTGCATCAGTTATAAGAATTGTTTCCATCTCAAACATATCGCAGCAGTTACTGCCTAATCAAATTCTCATACAGTAAGTATTTGCTTACTGAAATCTAAATGGTGAAATTTTTTGACCAGGCAATGTACAACTGTCTGCTTTAACAGAGATGCAGCTGAACTTATTATTTTTCTCCCTGTGATCCAAAAAAAAAAAAAAAATCAAAATCTTACAGCTTTACTGAACTGGATTGGCCCGTCTCCCAAATCACATGAGCCAAAGAAATAATTATACAATGAGGTAAAGTTCTAAAGTCACTACTCTGAGCTGCTGTTAATATGGATTTGAAATAGGTCATGGTTAAGGATGGACATTTTTGTTTAGAGTGAAGTGCAGAGGAATTTGGAAATATGGACAATATAGTCTTCTTTAATCCATGTATTTTGGAATGTTCTGTTGCTGGACATATAACATTACAAAATCTGAAATTTGGACAATTGCAAAAACAAGGATTAAACCGAGCTAAAAACCAATCAGTTATTACTAATTTATTGATCAAAGGTTTGCCATTTTAAACATGGCTTGGGAAATCAGTAATTCAAATCTTAGTCTCTTTTAAATTTCTAAAATTATTTGTATTGTCCACGCTGGCAAAATTTTCAGTCTAAAAAATATATATATAAGCATTTAAAAGCAGCAGATGAAAATTAAATTAAACTGAAATCTAAATCAAAGTTTAACATGAAGAACTAAAACTAAAAATGAAACTAAGATTAAATCATATTTTAAATGTGTATACATTCCCAATTACAGTATTTAAAATGACATGATTGGTGATGCGGTCCAGTGAGTAGTGTCACCTCACAGCCCCGGGGTCATGGTGCAAATGTGAAACAAACAAACAAAAAAAATAAAAAAAACAGACTTTGAGAAATGTCTGACATGTCTGAACCAAGGTCAGAAACATAAATAAAAATTACTGATAAATCTAACTTTTCACTTTTGTGAGTTTGATTTGTTTTTGCATGATTTTCAACTGAGAGCTAGCTGTTAACAGATATTCACACATACACAGTACTCTGATAAACTAGAAGGCCAACATTTATTGGTTAATTATATCTGCATTTGGTCAAACAAAACATATGAGCAATGTGCTTTTGAAACTTTGCACTGGAATGTCCTTATTTAAAGCATGTCCTTATGTACATTAACCAGTTTCCACTCTGGTCAGATTTAGATTGGTGTTACTAATGTCCTGCACCGTGGCTCTGCATGTGTCTGTTCAAGTGCGTGCGGCGTGTGTAGCTCTTTTGGCAGATGGTACACGGGAAGGGCTTCACCCCTGAGTGAGTGTACATATGTTTGTTCCAGTCGTATCTCCTTATGAAGGTCTTGCCACACTGAGTGCAAGAGTACGGGCGCTCTCCTGTGTGAACGCGCTTGTGAGCCGTCAGGTGGCTCGACACCACAAATCTTTTATCACAGATGCTGCAGCAGTAGGGCTTCTCGCCGGTGTGACTGCGCTCGTGCACCTGCAGCTCCCCAGCAGAGATGAAGCCTTTTCCGCAGTGACGGCACAAGTAGGGCTTCTCGCCGGTATGGATTCGTACGTGGATGTTCAGATTACCCAGCAGTGAGAAGCACTTCCCGCAGTGAGGGCACATGTGCGGCCTCTCGCCCGAATGACACCTCATGTGCGATTTCAGCTGGACCTTGCTGAAGAAGCGCTTGCCACACTGCGTGCAGAGGTACGGCTTGTCTCCAGTGTGGTTTGAGAGATGTGCGAGCAGGCTGTGGTGCAGAGCAAAGCACTTCCCGCACTGGTCGCACTGATGCGGTCGGTACTCGGGGTGAGTTTTCAGGTGCACTCTCAAATCGCTGAGCAGGGCGAACGACTCGTCGCAGAAGCGGCACTTCCCCGGTTCACGCTCCTTTCGAGAAGGCTGCTTGGATTTATCAGTATGGACCCGTTGGTGCAGCACCCTGCCTCGATATGAGCCAAAAGTCATGTCACATTTGTCACAGGTGTAAACGCCGTTTACTGCAGGACCCATGTGCTCTCGTCTGTGAGCCACCAACCCGGTGAGGCTTCGGAACACCTTCCCACACTCGGGGCATTTGTGTGTGCAGACCACTTTGTGAGCCTGCTGGTGTTTGTACCAGTTTGACAGAGACCTGAAGGCTGCCCCACACTTGATGCATTTGTACGTCCTCATGCGACAGCCTCTCTGTCGGTGCAGAGACAGGAGTTTTGAATCTCTGAAAATTTGCCCACATTCACAACACTTGATGGACGCTGCGGGTTTGTGACTCTCCTGGTGTTTATTGAGCTCTGAGCGATACGCAAAACGCTTGCCGCATTTCAGACATTTGTGTAATAGCCTGCCAAGGACGTAAGAACTCTTTAAAGGAGTCTTTGGGGATTCGACTGGCAGGGGATTGCTGGGAGACTCCGCTTCTGATGCTTCAGCAGTGTCCTCTAAAAAAAAAAAAACACAGAACAGATTAATTAGTTTTGACCACACACATAATCCTGAAGTGATACTAATACAATATAGATGAAGACGAATGAAAATATCATATTTGTACATTTTCTTTTCATGGATTAAATTTTTTCGGTTTTTACAGTTATAATGAAGATGAACAGGTTGATCAGTTAGTGACCAGAATTGGCTTTTTTGCATTCTGATTGGCCATGAAGTTATCAGCTGATCAGCCTCAGATATAAACAACTCTGTACTGAGCGCAGGAGCTTCCAAGGTGTGCAGAAACGCAATTTGATGGCGTTACATTAACAAAAGTCGTGCATGTTAAAAGCCACCGATCAGCCTTTTTCTCCAAACTCGTTAGTGAATTAGTCTCAAACACACTCATTACACATGAGTCTCAGTCTCAAAACACCACAAGCGCAAATTGGTCAAAATTTTGCCCGTATGCTCGCAACCTGTGCACTTAGTGACAAGCTGAGTTTTGAGACTTGAGAAATTTGAGGGGGTAAAACAGTCAAATAAATAATAATAAAAAAAGAAAAACTGTTATTGCACCCACCTTCCTGAGCTGCTTCATCCAGGACAGTCCTATAAAAATGAAAAACATAAAATAAAATAAACATTAGACTCAAAAGTGATCACAAAATTATATTTAATATAACAACTGGTTTAGTGATTTAATGACTTACTGCTGTGGATCACACTGTTCAGTTACTTCCTCGTCACTCCCTCGGTTTGCTGCAGACTGTGAAACCTCCAGCGGTTGAGTGATTTTTGTATGCGCAACTCTGGGGATGACGGTTTGCTGATCAGTTGCGATATCTTCTTCTGCAGGTACTGCTTCAGCCATGGCACTTCCTGTTACATCAGTAGTTTTCAACTCAGAGTCAACCCCTGGCATCCCTGTGCTCTGCAGACTTGCAACGACCTCAGCGGACATGTCGCTCTCCTTTTCCAAATGTTTAATTGCCTCCTTGATCTCTCTCTCAAAGGTCTGCCTCTCTGAATCTTCCTCCATTGCTCCATCGTTGGCTCTTATGTACTCTGTAGCTACGGCTCCATCGAGGCTTGAACTTATGTCTTCATCCTGGACACCGTCGTCTGGTGCACACTCCATGTCTTCATCCTGGGCCTCCTGGGAGGTGGGCTGCGGTTGGGTGGTTATCACCATGTCAGTTAGGGACAGCGAGGAGAGGATTCGGTCTTCCACAATCGATGGGAGGGCTACAATGATCAAAATACATACACAAACAAATCAGTAATACCCTTGTAGACAATAAAGAAGAACAGATGAAAAGTTTGTATTTGGAATGTCTGTTAGAAGACACTGAATAGACCTTACCATTATCATCCAATGTCCCACAAATACCAGTTTGCATTAAAGGTAATAAGCTCTCCGTCCTGCAAACAGACCCCAGGTACTCATTCCACTCCCAGGGGCAGGCGCTGAGCCATGATGAAGTCTGGACAAAAAAAAACAATAAATAAATAAATAAAGTAGGCTTCACACAATTGAAGCATGAAAGCTTCTGTGAAACTTTGGTGTAGCCCATGTTCCTGGTCCTACCTGTTTGAAGCTGGGTACTGGCAGCAACTGTTCCAGTCTCGAAAGAAAATGGCCGACTAGGACTTGCAGTGCTTGGTCAAATTCTGGACCATACTCTTGTGGGAACACCTCCTAGAACACACACATTACGATACAGTACAATGACTCATGACAGTGAGCTAATAAACTCAGGGTCAGGGTGTCTGTGACTGCCAATAAATGAGCTTGTTTACTTTACATGGACCAGTACAATTAAGGTTACGCTTCCTTTGACAGTTGTCTATGTTGTGTAACTAGACTGAAAGTAGTGTGTGCACATCAGAAACCACCAGTGCGAGTGTTTTACTTTCAGACATACATGAGTAAGTGAATATGTACATGAAGACCCACTGAATCACACTGCAGAACATAAGCCATTATAATCTACAAATAAAAACAAACCCTTTTACTACATCCTGTCTATATATGAAGTTTGCACTCCAACAGCGCACTGCTTTTTAGAGCCCAGTGAATCATACAGTGTGCCTTGTAGCAGTTTCCAGTATTAGCATATGACTTTGAGCCTAAATTCAACTCTCAGATTTATCTTACTTTACGACTGTTCCTTGGGCTAGTCTACCAAATATTAAGACACATTAAGAAGGAAAAATAAAAAATAATCTACATTCATATGCAGTATTCAGCCTTTTTTTTTTTTTTTTTTTAACGTAGGGCAAAGCAATAAAAACATTAAGCTCTTGTGTATTCATTTATGACCCTCCATTTCCTCCAGAGATTAATAGCAAAGAAAACACAGACCATACGGATCAAACCAAAAATCTATGTGCTACCACATATTTTAAGAAGAAATAGCTATAATACAAGCAGGAATAATCTAAAAAAGACCTATTGAAAACTAGAACTATATCTTGATCTGTCATACTTGGTTCCTTCACATAGCATCCTAGTTTCTTTACATAAATTAACAGCAACTGGGTTTTGTAATTTATTACTATAAATAAATTCATCGTTAACTTCAGCTGTGATATCAAATTATTTAATCACACCATTTTAACTCTTCTTAAAAGGAAAAAAATAACATTTTGATCACTCTGATTCATCATATTTCATGCAACAAAAAAATTCACATTATTAACTCAAATTAGGCAGCAAATTAAGATTTTGGTGATGTTCTTTTTCAACATGCTGATGGTCTACTAAAGAGGTAAACTTCAAACCCTAAACATGATGACCTGGCTACAAGATTTCCCATGTGTTTCAGTTTTTGTTTCTGATGACAAACTATTTCTTGGACTGTTCTGCATCTGACAATGTGACATGCACTCACCTGAAAGAAGTACTCCTTTTTGGCAGGATCCTCCAGCAGACCCAGTACGAGTGTCAGAAGGTTTGCCTGCAAAATGTCTGCCTCTGTATCAATTCCCTGAGAACACATGTTTCTTTCTATTAAAATGAGCAGAACTAGTACAGCATTGTCAAGCAAACATTATTTCAGTCATCACAAATAACTTACAACCAAAATATTTTGTCGTTTTTTTTTTTTCCTTACCTTTGATGAGTGAGAGGACTGAATCCTCTGTATATGCGACTTCACTGTCTCGAGGTCTGCTGGCAGTTCACCTCGGCACATTTCAAGGATCATCTAAGGGTCACATGAAAACAGGACATAGAACATCAGTCTGTTCTCAAAGACCTGAGAAACGATCTACACTCTTACTGTCTCCTCACCTTTGCTCTGAGCCCCATTACAAGCGTAGCCTTTTGTCTGCTGGTCAAGACCTCCGGGACAAGCCTCGTAACCAAAGAGACAAATTCTTCTAGTTTTCCATAATGCTCAAGGTGTTGCTGTTGGGCGATTTTCCACATAAAGGCTGACATCAGCCGTAGAGGTGGAACCAGTAAGCGCAGCGAGGAAATCGGTGGGACAGAACCTAAGGAGAAAGGAAAATAATAAGGGTATTGATATAAATGGAAGGGAACGTTAGTTCACCCATGTTGGTGTTCTAATATTGGTCACTGCAAGCACAAACATCACCATACGCTGTGCTATGTCATTCCCTGAAATTTGACTTAATATCTCTCTAGGTTAGCTGGTAAGATTAGCTTGAGATAACACACGCAGTTAGGAAAACATTTATGACCTTCCAGAGGTCAGTTGCTAGTGTTCTATGAAAGATAAGGTAACAATAATACAATACATTTCATTAAGCTAAACAGACAGTACTTGGTAACCACTGCATTTTCCTGAAAATGTGTTTGACTATCGTTATTGCTGATGGAGTGTGTGAGTTCTTGTACTGAACTAAAACTGGGTTATATCACGCGCCTAACCCGAAAGCCCCGCCTACTGATTGGTGATTGGATAAACTACAAGTTCATATTAAAGAGCAGCTCGCCGATTGGACAACACCGGGCGGCGGGATAACTGCCGTTACCGGACGGCAGATTTAACAGTTTAGCTCTGAACATAATTATCATGATGATATCCTTGCATTTTAATGCAAGTTTAAATATCCGTATTGTTTGCCACATGAGGTTTCTGGAATACATTTTAAAACGGATAAAATACACAATCACGAACTGGCCGTGGGCGGCAAACTGCCGCACACAAGCAGCATTTGACAGTTTTACAGTACAAATAAATTACTTATATGTAAATAATATATATATACGCTTAAGCAAATCAAAAATATACATATACCCATTATGTGTTTCAATAATAATTTCTTTGGACTTTCTGCTAAAAAAAAGAGTCGGTCGTTGCTGTGCTTGTAGACCATAAATGCGCGTGCGCGGTATAGTTTCAGCGTAGTTCCTACCTGTGATTTGGAAACGCATTACGATTGGTCGAAACACTCATTCTCACCGGGTGAGGAAACTCTACGAACCAATCACAATTAAAGACGGCAGCTCAACTCGAGCGAGGAGGAGGGACTTGTCAGAAAACGGGTGAGAACTAATAACGTCTTAAAAAAAAAAAAAAAAAACTAACTGTTATGTGCTAATGTATATTATATAATAGTATGTCAGACTAGTGGGGGAAAAGTTAACTCAAACTAACAAATAAACTGTGCTAAAACAATTCAAGATCATAAAATTTACAGTAGGCCCCGTCTCAAACCATTCCCTCGCCACTTCGCCTTCACTGCAAGGGACACTACTGTTTAGGTTTGACCGCCAAAAGATCCACCGACAAAGTGATTTTAGTAACGAAATATTGTAGAAGAGCCTCGAAGCGCGCTCTGCTCATCTGTCTGTTACTACAGGAAACTAGAAAGATGCTGTGTCCAAGGCTTATGATTGTTCGCTAGCGTATATTTTGTGATTATTTCTAAAATAAGACACAAGCTAGTTTGCATCTGCTCAGTCGTTCAGCATCAGCACAGCGGAACGATAATATACTTTACCAAACACTGCTCCAGTGAGTCGCAGTAGCTCTCATGCTAGCTAACTGGCCGTCAAGTGTGCTACGAACGCAGTACTGGATTTAGAAACGTCCTACTTACAAAGCCATCATATCCATCGCAAATATAACTCATGGAAGAAATTAGTAACTCATACCCATCGTGATGTTCAGAAACTACCGCTGGATTTCTGCTTCAGTGTTCTGGTTTACTAGCTGTCGTTGGTTTGCAGTGGATTGTTGCTGGTACTGCGCATGCGCCTTGGGGCACCAAGAAGCACACTACCTAACGTAGGGAGCGGAATTTGTGATTCGACTACAAAATGGCGGACTCCGCATGCGGCGCACTATATAGTGAATATGGGGTGTGGTTTCGGACATAGCCACAAGATAACATGGCGAATGAAGCCGAGGGCGGAGGTGGAGTGTGCTGCAACGGGTTTTTTGAGACAAGGCCTCAAGCAAGAAACAAGGCCTCGCGCCAAAAAATGACTTTTGCTTCTTGTTGGATAATGAATACCTGTGTGGGAGATGAAGCTGTTAATTATATACTGCTTATTTTTGTATGTATATGTTTGTGTGTGCGTGTGCATGAGACAGAGATCAACATGTACTAGATGAAGCATACTGTAAGCTTATTTAAATAAAAATGATGAACTTTACACACTATTGAACTATTTCAATTCATTTATTCATCTTCTATACCAGTTATCCTGGTGTACAGAATCTCTGGGGGACTGGTGCCTATCCCAGGATACTTGAGGCTGGGTACGGGTTGCTAATTTGGGAACATGTGTGTCTTAAATATCAAATACGGTATAATTTGGGAACATGTGTGTCTTTGGAATGTTGGAGTAAATCAGAGTAGTATGAAAGTATGGACATTCACATGATTCACTTCCATTTATTTTAGGTGGACCAGAATATACTGTTGCTGCCTCTCTGTGGACCTGGGGTCTCTCTTTTTACAGAATGGTAGTAATGCATTACGTTGAAATTATTGCTATAGGTTGTCAGCTTAGCTACACTCGGCAACTTTCAGCTGCGCAAATGGGAATTAACCCCTTGGGAATTATTTTAGCTGATGAAGCAAAATGAAACAAAATATTAAACCAGATTTTTTCTAAATTCTCCACCAATATTCATTTTCTGTTCATGGAACAGTTTTATGAAAGCAGTTCCACCCTTGCCAGTGCTGTTGTACTGAATTTCCTCATTAGCACAGCTGTGATTACAACTGCTTGTTAGAAAATAAAACAGAATATTACCGCCAAACTTTGGCATTGTCTGTGGAAGTTTTAGATTAGTGGGAAATTAGGTTTCGGTTTAAACTTCAATTGCAATGTCTCTCATGCCCTTTTAAATTTTTCAATTTGTTAAGATTCAATATTGTGCTGTCAATTGCATCCTGACCATATGGAGCCCCTAAAGTTCTCAAAAGTTTTGCGCTTGCAAGACCAAAAAAAATGAACAAGTTATCTTGTGGGGTCAAGTTATTTATCTTGTTCTCACATGACTCATCTTCTAACCTCACAGTGAATGAACTGTTCAAATAAAGCTTTGAAAGCCTTCATGTTCCAAATACCCCTCGAAAATCAGCAGTGTCAATGTATTGTAAATGCAACCAACACCCATGCTCTTAAGATAAGATAAACTTTATTAATCCCACCATGGGGAAATTGACCTGATACACCAGCTCACAAATAGAGGTAGAAAAATGAAGGTTGGAATAGCATACATATAGTACTCTAATGTAAAATACAGAATAGCATTTTTGTTTTACTAATGTTTAAGTGCATGTGGTTACATTCTCATAAGTTGACAAAGTCCTTGGTGACCTTCCTATATCTGTGTTGGTGTGTTTGATACTTATCCAAGATTGGCTATATAATTGGACAACTTTTTGAAGTGACAGTTGTTTGTGTTGGGCTTGACGTCTGATGTGTAGAAAGAGAAGAGGAAAGAAGAGACAGCAAAGGTTTTCATGTGAAGGCTTATCTGGTCTTTAAACTCACTCACTCGTCGCCTATAGTGCTTTATCCTTTATACTGCTTAATTGGGGGCATGGAGCCTTAAGGCAGTCTTCGGGCACGAGGCAGGGTACACCCTGGATTGGGTGCCAATCTGTCACAGAGCACACACAACACGGGCAATTTGTGAAGGTCAATCAGCCTAACATGCATGTCTTTGGACAGTGGGAGGAAATCGGAACACCTAGAGAAAATCCACCAAGGACTGAGAGAACATGCAACTTGCACACAGACTCCGAGGAGGAATATAACGCCATAGAGGAATTGAACCCGGAGCCCTCAAAGTGAAAAGCCACAGTGCTAACCACTAAGCCAATTTGTCTTAGATCAAATAAGTTATTCCCACATGATAACTTGTTCCTGCAAGCTGAAAATAAAAAAAATGGAAAACATTTAAATGTTATTTCTTAGTTAAAGGTATTTTTATAGGCTATCTGAGGAAGAGAAAAAAATAAATATATAAACAAGTTGTGCGTGAATATGGAATAGATTTAGCTTTTTATTATTAAAAAGTGTAAAATTTTCACTATTTATGAAGACTTTTGAAAAGATCCTGTAATGATTCCACTTCTACAGACTGTCATTTTGCTCCACAACTGCAGGGGGCGCCGTGCGCTGAGAACAGTCTGAAACCCACACCAACATAGAAGATTGAAACGGATGCGCATGTCATAAACACTAAGGGAAACGTTGGAGAGTACTCAACTGTAATTCCTCACTGCTTTTTGAGAGTTTTTCAGCAACTGGAATGGGGTTACATTAACACACAGGATTAAAGATGCAGCCTTCAGAAGAAGGTAAATAAGTTTTGTTTTATTTATAGGGCTTATCAACATAAGGCTAATCCCTATAGCAGTGAGTGTTGAAAGTGTCCCCTGTGTCCACTTTTGTCCTGTGTCCAGGGAGTGTGTTGTTCCTGCGCTGTCTGCTGTCTCCTGTCAGACTGATCTCTGCAGCCATGTGGCACCTGGTCCAGCAGGAAGCAGTAACACACTACGGCATGCTGGAGGAGTTTGTCTCTCTCATCACAGACACTGTCCCTGATCTGCTGAGCTACAGACAGAAGACTCAGCTCACCATGGGTCTCAGGGCAAGGGTGAGGAAATCAATACTGCATCGTACTCAAGAGACATGCCTAGTAATGCTAAATGTATCTGTTTAGCATTACTAGACATAATGTTCCTAATCCTAAAGTTTGTTCATCCATTCATTTGGTCTGAGACTAGAGCTCTCAGAAATTGATTGTGAAGGGGTCCGTCCACAGTATGTGCCACCCGGCACATCGGGCGACCGATACACCCCAACGTGGAGATTTTCTATATTCACAAATGTAATTAACCAAACCTGCAATAACAAATACATATACTTCAATTTGGAGTTGGTCCCCCTTTTTCAGCTATTACAGCTTCCACTCTTCTTAGAAGGCCGTCCACATGGTTTTGGCGAGGTTTAGTGGAAATTCGTGCCCATTCATTCTGTATAGAATTTATGACGTCAGGCGCCGATAATGGACGAGAAGGCCTGGCTCGTAATCTCTGCTCCAGTTCATTCCAAAGGTGCAGTCAGGGCTCTGTGTTAGGGCCAGTCAAGTTTTTCCACACCAAACTCATCAAAACATGTCTTTATAGTGCTTGCATTGTGCATTGGGGCGCAGTCATGTCTGAGTAGAATAGGGACTTCCACAAACTGTTTCCACAAAGTTGGAAGCATGGTATCTTCCAAGGTGTCTTGTTATGCTAAAGCATTAAGATTGCCCTTCTCTCGGGATAACAGGCCTGATTGAAACACCTGAGTTCAATAACTAACAGTTTTGGCCAAATACTTTTGCCCATATAGTGTATATTGTACTGTGATTTCTGTGGCAGTTACTTATGGTAGGGATACCAGCTTGGTAACTAAACACTTAGGGCTGAAGGACTTTACTCAAGGATGAAACAGTGACAGCCCGGCAGCATCAGGGCTCAAACCCTTCTGATCAGTAGTTCAACAATTTAATCACTGAACTACCCCTGCCCTGAAATTAACTGTACGGATGAAGATTGGAAAAAACACAGGATTGTCTTCCACTGTTTTGTTGAACTCTTGCCTAATTCAAATTCAAATTTTATTTGTCACATACACAGTCATACACAGTATGATATGCAGTGAAATGCTTAGGCGACTGCCTTAAAACAAGACTATTAATAGGAATAATATAAAAAAGTTACTTATAAAAGAAAGAATATCTATAAAGGAAATAAATAGATATTCTTTCTTAGATAAGTAACTTTTTAAATTAATTATCATTAATTATTAATGATGCTAAAGATTTGTGTTCTTGCCTGACAGGAGTGCAAGTCAAATCGGCCTTCTGCTGTTATACCCTGACCACCTTCAGGTTTAACATGCAGTGGTGCTGCTTGTCAACAGGCAAGGCAGGTATCTTCTTGGCACCCCTGGCCAGCAGGGGGCACCCAAGGGCTGACAAAATAATTTAGAGGATATTAGTAATGGTAATTGCTGATTGGAGAGCCTCTGTGCATTTTGATGATCTGGTGTAAAACCTTGTACTGGTATAGGATTTGATTTGAAATGTGAACATTGATATGTGTTCACTGGTATACACATGTAGATTTTTCTTATGTTGGAAAGCTTGAAGTTACAGTTTTATTCCTGACTAAGCACTGACACTGAAGACCTCATCCAAAATAAAAATTACTTTTAATATACTCCTGTGGTTTGTACAGCTGGAGCTGCTGCAAGATCTAAATTCAATTAATCAACACCATGATGTGAAATCATTTGAAATCCTTTCCAGCTTGCTCTGGAGTTATGTGGCACGGAGACTCCGGCTGATCCAGATACAGTTCAGGCCCATCTACAGCGGATCGAGACCCTTGTTGCAAGTCACAAGGAAATGGAGGTCAGGCATCTTTTATTCAGCCACCATGTCTGTCCTTTTTCTAACCTTGTGTGAAATTACACTTGTTATATGTTTTTCAGGTAAAACTGTAGTTGTAAGACTTTACACCATGTTACACGTATACAAAGTATAGTCAGTCTAAAATATCGTCAGATATGTTTAGTGTCTGAAGTCTGCTTCCTCTGTCTTATGATAGATCTACTACCACTTCAGCACTGTATAAGCTTTGACTTTGAGTCCAGGTTTGAGGTTGTTTGTTTCGTAATCTTTTACTTGCTTTGTTAAAGTCAGGTGACGCACATGTGGAAGAATCTGGAGCGAACTTTGTGGCTCTTGTGCAAATTTTAATGAAGGACCCTGCTGAGAGAACTGTCTTCTTTAAGGTCAGACATGCATATTTTAGCATTTGTCATATTTGTCCAATATGTGAATGAAATGTGAAAATGCATCTTCAATAGTCTATTTCCGTTTGAAGGATGTATATCCCTTGCAGTATGGAGTGAAGTTCAATACAGCATTGCAGAAGCTGATGTGGCTGTTCCTGTCTAGACTAGAAAATGCAATCCCACAGCCTACCATAGAGGAGGTATGAAGACAGTATCATAGTACTGTAGTATCAAATGGTTTCTATATGTGTCTTCATTCTTTGCTGATGAAACAAGAGAGAGAAAATCCATACTTCCATTTGACACGGAGCGCTTATGTGGCTTAGAGATGTACGTGGGCATGATCAGTTTTGTCTGAGCACAGTGTGTCCTGGTCAGTGCTAATAAAGCATTTAGACAAAATTAAATCACATCTGCAGTAAATGATATTTTTTTGTTATTTTATTACAGTTATCATAATCACATCCCATTACATTTATTATTTTTTATTATTGTTATTATTAACGACATGTTTGACTATTCATGTGATTCAGTTGCGATCAGTCTAAACTTCAATATCTCAAGAACTCAACAACGATAGACTGCACTACACAATCTAACAACACAGTTATTCATAAATAGATGTTCATGGTTATTCATGCACATTCACAATTATTCACAATGGGGCAATGGATAAATTTGCATGTCAGTTGGATAAGGTTGCTGATTAGAAGTTCGGGGGCCAATAGCTCAATTAGATAAGGCTGTGTGTTACTGGGTTACTGATCGGAAGGTCGGGGGTTCAAGCCCGCCACTGATGATACCTTGCGCAAGGCCCTTAACCCCTTACCCTGGCTGACTTGCACTCTCACCCCAGCTTCCTAACTGGGATATGCAAAAAATATATAAAAATAATTCACTGTGCTGTAAGGTACACGTGAGAAAAAAAGAACATCATACACATTATCTCCATGGAATCATACACAGTACTGTGCAAAAGTATTAGGCAAATGCAAATAAATGAGTAATAAACAGTGATTTAATGAAACTGTGTCAGTATTTGTTTTGACAACAATTTAACGATCCTTTGGTGTCAGGAACAATTTGTGTAGTCTAATAAGAAAATTAGTTACTAATGTTTACTGAGCATCCTGCAGAACCACATACAGGCTTTGCATGCAAAGTGTTTACTTATTTAATATGGTGCTTTTTCTGCCAAATTTTTTTATTGGAAAACTGATATTTGGAAATCAGAACTGTTTCTATAACAACTCAGTAATAAAGTCCTCAAATTAAGATTAAAAAAAAATCCATATGAAAGTTTTCACTAGAAAACACAGGGTACCTACGATACAAAGCCATGAATTCCTAATCTATACCGATTGCATTTATAGCCAACTAGTCATAGCTTAGGAATGGGATGTGCTATATTTTCCTGGAGTATGATTTCATGTTAGATAATAAATGAATAGGCAGTCAGACACTGACCATTGTTCAAGTGTGTATCCTGACTCCTTGGAATTTGAATCGAGACAATGATGATAAAGTGAGAGTAGCAGTGTGCACGCCAGGTGAACTGTGTACAGCCTACAAGGCTGAGCAAAGCCTATTTGATTGAAAAGCTGACTGCATTTTCAATTATGGCATTGATTATTCATTCCATTTTTAGTTGTTGTTTCTTTTGCCCACAGGCTGCTCATATGTTCAGCACTGCACCTACCATCATGGAGGAATGTGTTCAGTCTCTCTCACAACCTCAACAAATAAGAAATGTGCTTAAACTCCAAAGAGAACCTGGATCAGAAATAAAAGGTTATTGTTTTTAAAAAAATTTATGTGGTGTTCCAAAACCGAGCTTTTCTCTTCATTTGGTCAAAACTCGATACACTGTCAGTAGAAAAAAAACATTCGTTTTTTTAAAAGATTGTTAAGAGTTTTTATTCCACATTTAAAATATATATTTAATTCCTTTTTTTCAGAAGCCACACAGCTATCGTCCACTGTTCCTGATGATTGCATACTGTCCTGTCTCAGCAATCCTCGATTAGTGCAAATTCTTCAAGGGGAACAACCAACCATGGACACCCAGTCTGAGTCGGTGCTTGACTACGTCCCATCATATTGCCAAGAGGTCCAGGTAGAATCGGTGGTCATCACCCAATACATTGAAAATAACCTGGACATGAGCACATCTCCGGAAAACACTGCTACACAATATGATGCACAGGAGACCAAAGAATGTGATCCAGTAGACGCAAAAAATTCCACTGATCATGTTTATAAAGAAATCGAATCTCTGGCCTTGCACACGATGGACACCGATTTAGATTTAGGAAGATCTGAAAAGCAAGAGTCTGTCAAATTCAGTGTTGTGGACACACAGGAGGAGGAATCACTAACTCGTCAAGAAGAGCAGAGAACGGCAAAGGAGCAAAAGGAAGAAACCGAGTCGGCTGGCCTGCACATGATTAAACAGCCTTTTGTTAAACTAGACAGGCTTGATCTTTCTGGTAGACAGTTTTGTAAGACTTTTAACCCTGGAGCAACAAAACGAGGTCGGGGCCGGCCAAAGAAGGATCCTCAAAATAAAACATCGTGCAGGAGGAAGCAGGAAAAGAAAAAGGTTATGGTTTCATGTGCATCAGTTAACAAGTACGCTTTGTTTATCCTACTACTGCTATTAATAATAATAATAATAATAATAATAATAATAATAATAATAATAATATTATTATTATTATGTAGCGCCTAATTAAAAGACTGCCTTAATTTCTTATTCTATTAGCCCTACAGGACTCAAAAATGGCATCTCCAGCATTGTCCCAAACACTAAAAAGACACGTAAGAAATATTTCATCACTCATCATGATCATTTCCAGTGACTATTAGTTCATAACTATGCCATGTCATGCCACGGGGTTAAGCTTTGACAGCACTTTTGTGCGAATTTAAATGGTGGCTTATATAACATGTACACTCTACCAGCTAGCCTCTCTATCTACAGCTATGAAAAACAAAGATAAGATGTTGCAACTTCCTCTTCCCATGAGATTTCTGCTTATGCTGTCAGTTTAGAATATAATCCCTGTGAAAAGTGAGACTGAGCGCTCAAGAATACTTCACTTTTACAACCATATACTGTATATATTTTGATTTTCATAAAAAAATATTTAAAAAAACAGTGCAAGAGATGAAACTTTTGCATTATTTTTGGTATAGCCTGTGTACATTTAACCACAAAGTAATTGCACTAGATTTAGTGTCTGGTCTAAAATGTTCTTGCCCCATAGCAGGTTTAGAAAATCTCTAGTTCATTTTGGACCAGACACTAAATCAAATGTACAATGGCTATACCAAAAAAATTTAAAAGTGCGTATAACTTTTTAATTAACAGACATGGGTCATTGGTAGAGTAGCTGTTCCTCTATAAAAAAACTCAACATGGTCTCCATCACCATCACCACCAAAGGCTATGCATTTGTGCCATTGTTGAACTAGCTCTTGAATCCTCTATAAAATTCCACTTCGTGGCAGTTGTTGGTCTCCCACTGTGTTACACAATGTTAACAGAGATGACGGCATTGATAAGAGCAACCTGCACAGATGGATGAAGTTTAATGAAGCGTTGAAGAAAAAAACACATAGTGGGAGAACATCAACTGCGACAAAGGGGATTTTTTGGGGGGAACAGGGTATTTGGGTTTAATGATGGCGCAAATGTTGGAGACTTTTGGTGGTAATGAGTTGTACCTTTGTATAGAGGAAGAGTTACTGTACCAGGGCCTTGCTCAAGGGCCCACCTTGGTGTTGGTGGGGTTTGAACTTGGGACCATCTGGACATAGTCCAATGCTCTAACCACTGGGGCTACCCCTAGCATTAACATTTGTCTTTCCCTGCTTTATAGATCTGTGATAAACATTAGCGATGATATATTAGTCAAAAATAAAGCATTTATGATCAACAAAATGCAATATTTATTTTTCTAACCTTTGCATGTTTCCTACATACAGAAATGAAAGGGGCATCCAGAGAATATGGCTGCTCTTTTTGCTCCTTCCAGGATGCTGAGGAGATCCAGCTGCAAAACCACCTCAGTGTTCATCATCCAGAAGAATACAATCGACATTGTGCAGCTGAAGAAGCAAA
Organism: Clarias macrocephalus; assembly: GCA_011419295.1. NCBI lineage: Eukaryota > Metazoa > Chordata > Actinopteri > Siluriformes > Clariidae > Clarias > Clarias macrocephalus. The sequence continues at coordinate 18,011 of JAAGKR010001882.1, forward strand.
GAACCCTCAGAAGGTCTTGAGCATACCTCATGAATCAGAAAGCCAGAGAAGCCCTACTAATAGCGGTAAAGTTCGGTCCTACAGAGGAGTGCCAGTCTGTAAAACGTGCCCCACTTGCGGCAAGACCTTCACTCGAAGCTCCGACATGAGAAGACATCAGGTGTCTCATACAGTGGACCGTCCTTTTGAGTGTCAGAAGTGCAATAAGACCTTCAGGTACACTTTCGACTTGAGGAGACATCAGCAACGCGTGTGTGTGCATCAAGATTATGTGGTGGTGTACCAGAGGAGTGGTGACGGCACGGAGGACGAAAGTGTCGATATCAAGGGGGACGAGTCAGGAGCTGTGTGTCAGAATGTCAAACCTAGTGAGAAAGCAGAATTTGAAAATCAGCCCAGCTCCATGATGTCCATAGTGAAGCTTCCCGTGAGTAGCATAGCAGAGCACACGCCTGATTCAAGCTTAATCCCAGTCAACTCGCACTCAAGACGGCACTTGAGATCCCCCACAGCTAACCGTCCTCATAAGTGCTCTCAGTGCGGCGAAGGCTTCAAGTACTCGTACAATCTCAAAAAGCACGAGGATGTTTGTGAATGGAAAAGTCAGCGCACTGATTCAGCACAGTGTCCTTCCAAAGGACTCCAGTCTGACGCATCTGAAGCAGGCACAAGTGTCTCTTTAGATCCTACACTTCAAGAAGACATATGTTTGGACGAAGAAGAACAACAGGAGGATGCTGCTCAATCCACAAAAACTGATACACCTCTCATCTGCAGTCAGAACTGTGAAGACACTTGCACAATAACAAAGCACAAGAAAATTTGTGCCAGAAGTGAGCGATTCTTTAAGTGTGGGAAATGTGATGCCTTGTTCAAGACCGTGCTTGATATCCAGGAGCATGTACACATACACTGGGGTGAGGACCCGCTGCAATGTTCCCACTGCGGGAAATACTGCTTGAATCAGACTGAACTAGAGAGGCATAAGTTGGCGCATGAGAAAGAGAGCAAGCTTCCGTGCACTTTGTGTTCCAAGACTCTTGAGCGGCTCGACTTGCTAAGGGAGCACTACCTCAACGTCCATGATTTCAAAGGACCTTACCAGTGCTCCAAATGTGATAAGATGCACTCAGACCTCAAGGTTATAGTCAAACACATGAAGACGCATAGCGAGGAACGACCTTACCAGTGTTCTCACTGCTCAAAGAGCTTCAAACAACGCAGCGCACTCAACGTCCATGTGAAAATCCACTCCGGGGACAAGCCTTTCCTCTGTGAGGAGTGTGGGAAGTGCTTCAGCAGCAACATCAGTCTCCAGCGGCACTCTGTGTCCCACAGAACGGAACGACCATACACTTGTCCTCAGTGCAAGTATCGCTTTAAAACGCGTTACGCTCTCCATAGCCATTTGCTGAAGCACACAAGCGGAGCGAGCGTACCCTGCGAGTTCTGCGGGAAGATGTTCTTCCAAGCGTCTGCGCTGCACAGACACCACCGGACCCACACCGGAGAGAGGCCGTACAACTGCTCTAAATGCGACAAGACGTTCCTGACCAAGGGCGAGGTTGCGAAACACATGCGCTATCATACGGGAGAACGGCCCTTTCGCTGTAAACTCTGCCCTAAGACCTTCACACAGACGTGTTACCTGAGTGTCCACATGAGAATACACACAGGAGAGCGGCCTTACACATGCAGCATTTGTAAAAGAGCCTTTGTTAGCAATACACACTTAAAAAGGCACATGCTCGTGCATACGCAGGAACGGCCGTTCAAGTGTGACTGTGGAAAGGCTTTTAATCAGGCACATTCTTTAACGGTGCATCAGAGAAGTCAGTGTCTCTTAAAAAAGAAATAGCTTTTATTAAGCATCACATGCTGATTCAGTCTTCCGAGATACACTTCTCTTTAAAGACTTACAATCATATACTATGCATCTCAGCTGGTTGCCTGATATAATTTATATTAACGTGCAATAAGTGATTATCAAAGTTCCTCCTTTCCTTTTTAGGTTCCCTGCTTTTATAACACTGACCACTGACTATTGTAAAGCTGCATACTGTATTGATACATAAAACTTGAAATTAAGTAATTATAGCATGTACTGTGTGTATATATGTATAAAAGGCTTTAATCATGCAAAACAAAAGATTAATTCAGTTAAAAGTACAAGAAATGTACAAGAAATATATGGATGATTTCCATGTTGTTTGGAAAGATAAATAAAAGCTCTATTCTGGCTCTGTAGCTTTTATAGTACATTTATATCTTAATGTACAGTGGGGCAAAAAAGTATTTAGTCAGCCACCAATTGTGCAAGTTCTCCCACTTAAAAAGATAAGAAAGGGCTGTAATTTTCATCATGAGTATACCTCAACTATGAGAGACAAAATAAGAAAAAAAAAATCCACATTGTAGGATTTTTTAAGAATTTATTTGCAAATTATGCTGGAAAATAAGTATTTGGTCACAAACAAAATTTCATCTCAGTACTTTGTTATATACCCTTTGTTGGCAATGACAGAGGTCAAACGTTTTCTGTAAGACGTCATAAGGTTTTCACACACTGTTGCTGGTATTTTGGCCCATTCCTCCATGCAAATCTCCTCTAGAGCAGGGAACACGGACTTTCAACTCCCTCCAAAGATTTTCTATGGGGTTGAGATCTGAAGACTGGCCAGGCCACTTCAGGACCTTGAAATTCTTCTTACGAAGCCACTCCTTCATTGTCCGGTTGGTGTGTTTGGGATCATTGTCATGCTGAAAGACCCAGCCATGTCTCATCTTCAATGCTCTTGCTGAAGGAAGGAGGTTTTCACTCAAAATCTCATGATACATGGCCCCATTCATTCTTTTCTGTACACATCAGTCGCCCTGGTCCCTTTGCACAAAAACAGCCCCAAAGCATGATGTTTCCACCCCCATGCTTCAAAGTAGGTATGGTGATCTTTGGATGCAACTCAGCATTCTTTCTCCTCCAAACACGACAAGTTGAGTTTTTACCAAAAAGTTCATCTGACCATATGACAGTCTCCCAATCCTCTTCTGGATCATCCAAATGCTCTCTAGCAAACTTCAGACGGGCCTGGACATGTACTGGCTTAAGCTGGGGGACACATCTGGAACTGCAGGATTTGAGTCCCTGGCGGCGCAGTGTGTTACTGATGGTAGCCTTTGGTCCTGGATCTCTGCAGGTCATTCACAAGGCCCCCGGTGTGGTTCTGGGATTTTTGCTCACATTTCTTGTGATCATTTTGACCCCACGGGGTGAGGTCTTGCGTGGAGCCCCAGATGGAGGGAAATTATCAGTGGTCTTGTATGTCTTCCATTTTCTAATAATTGCTCCCACATTTGATTTCTTCACACCAAGCTGCTTAGCTATTGCAGATTCAGTCTGACCAGCCTGGTGCAGGTCTACAATGTTTCTGGTGTCATTTGACAGCTCTTTGGTCTTGGCCATAGTGGAGTTTGGAGTGTGACTGTTTGAGGTTGTGGACTGGTGTCTTTTATACTGATAAGTTCAAACAAATGCCATTTATACAGGTAATGAGTGGAGGACAGAGGAGCCTCTTAAAGAAGAACTAACAGGTCTGTGAGAGCCACAAATCTTGTTTGTTTGTAGGTGAACAAATACTTATTTTACCGGGGAATTTACCAATTAATTCATTAAAAATCCTACAATGTGATTTTCTGGATTTTTTTTTCTCTTATTTTGTCTCTCATAGTTGAGATATACCTATGATGAAAATTACATGCCTCTCTTATCTTTTTAAGTGGGAGAACTTGGACAGTTGGTGGTTAACTATAAATACTTTTTTGTCCCACTGTATATCTAATTACTGTAGAAATGACTTTTTAAATAGAACAGAACTGGGTCCAACCAGAAAATGCATTATATTTACAAATACTGTATTATTAGCATATATAACAATATCCCTAATGACATCTTCATATCACCTAGGCAGTTTTATTGCTTAAAATTGTGCATAAGTACAGAGATAGCACTGGAGTAATGATGGATTACTCCACGTGATGGATGCTTTAATCTGGCAGAAATTCAGATTAACACTACTACATTTGAATACCAAATTGCCTTGTGGGTATTCTGTACCTGCTAGAGTGCATCAGGTGAAGGCAAATCTTTCACTATACATGGAGAACGGGGTGTGGTTAGACAGAATTGTTCATTCACTGTTCAATTAGTAATTTTTCCCCCTTCCTTATTAGTTTTAGTCTGCCCTGGGCCATGAGGAAGCACAAGGCTGAATATATATCTTTGTCTATGAGCAATTTAGTGTATCCAATCCAAAAAGTATACAGTATATCGAAAAAAAAATTTTTTAATGAAATACTACTTGCAGGAAAACCACATGTACATAGAGGGAATCTACAAAACATCTGTCACCGGAGGCCACTAGTTGAACACCTGGAACTGTAAGGAGTTGCTCTGTTTTGCCGGCTGTATCATTCACTCACTCATCATCTATATCGCTTGTGGCCTGTAGCCTATCCCAGGAGGCTTAGGGCATGAGGCAGGGTACACCCCGAATGGGCTCCCAATCCATCACAGCACACACACATACTCACACTTTCACAGGCTCATACACACTACCACCAATTTGGGAACACCCTCATTTGCATGTCTTTGGAATGTGAGAGGCAACCAAAGTACCTGGGGGAATCCCACCAAGTACGGTGAGGACATGCGAGAAAATGCGATGCTCCATGCACACAGACCTGAGGTGAAAATCAAACTCAGACTCTGAAGTTAACCACTAAGCCACCATGCAACCTGAAAGTTTCAGCTGGGAGTGTGTTGGTGCAGTTGGCATCACCCTCAAATGAATAGGCGTCCTATCCAGGTCAGTTCTTCATCTGGAATTGCCCATTGATTTTGGAATTAACCCTGAACTCAATAAAGCACTTACTGGAAATATATATTTTTTCTTTTGTGCCTTTATTTGCATTCAGTGGTGCACGGTTTCCAATTCATTTTTAAAAACAGTTTGGTGTAGAAAGTCATTCTGAGATACATTTTAATTACATCAAAAATCTTATTCAAGTTTTGGCTGAAATATTACCAGAATTTTTTTTTACATATATTTATTATTAAATTTAATTTGAAGCCATAGAATTCAATTTCACCTTCTGAATTCCAATTCAGGCAACTATTTTATAGGAGCACATTTCACATTCCATCTTATGTATATATTAATTAATAATATCTGTTTGTCAAAAAAAATGCAACTTTATATTCCCTGCATGTTGATTTTACGAAGGATTTTACGAGATTTTGCTGCAACTGTACATTTATGCTTGCATTATAGATGGAAATGGATGAACAGGGGACTTTTATTTTGATATGTTGTGCTGGAAACCCTACTGCACTCATTGCCCTTTTGTGGTTTCCTGCATGGTGAGTGAACACTTGACTAGCCAATCATAATATAGGAAGACCTGATAGGAGCCAATCACAAGATTGGTGGGCGGGATTTTTGAGAATACTTGTACACTAGGTTCGTTGCCATGGACTTCCTCCTCCCAGGAAACACTTGTGCTGTGTTGTTATTTCACTGTCCACCTAGAGAATAATGCGTTTAAAAGGCAAAATAACCGGGCTATGAAATATTACTTAAGAAACGGTTTAAGAAAGCGACATTTTTAGTCCAGCTGGTTTGAAGAAGCTCAGTACGTCCTGGTGCTGATGCTGCAGGGATGCTCCTTTGGCCTTGAGCGGTAAGTGTACTGATTAAGTGGCTGAAGGAAGTGTGTGTGTGTGTGTGTGTGTGTGTGTGTGTGTGTGTGTGTGTGTGTGTGTTATACTTACGGTAAGTTCTTCCTGATCTCCAGAATCAGTGCTTGATGGGTGGAGGCAGGCTATCTCATCCTCTCCTGCAATGAGGAGCAGCTCCTGTCCATCCCTACAGGAGGCGTGATGGCTGGTAAGGTGAAGTGGGTGACCGACATAGAAAAATCCGTGCTTGTCAACAACTTTGAGAAGAGAGGATGGATACAAGTGACAGACACCGATGACTGGAACTTTTACTGGCAAGACAGCAGTTGTTTATAGCAATATAAGCATCTATACACTTAAAGGAAATGTCCACCCTTACACATCTTGAAATGTTTGTGATATGTTGAATGATTGTGGGCGATTCTAGTTGATAAGCTTAGGCGCACGGTGGCTTAGTGGTGTCGCCTTGCACCTCCAGGGTCTTGGTTCGATTCCTGCCACTCGCGGTCTGAGTGCATTTAAACTGTGATATGTATCTATTACATTCAGTATTTAATATTTAATTGAATTGACTTAATCCAGGTTAACAGCAAATAATGGCACAAAAGAACACAAAGATAATAAAATGTTTTAATTACTGAGGCGACACAATGGCTTAGTGGTTAGCGCTGTCATGTTGCACCTCCAGGGTCCGGGATCAATTCCCACCTGCATGTGAGAAATTGCTCATACTGTAGTGTCTGAATGTTGACTGGAGGTTCCACCACTGATGGAAAAATGGGAATAAATACAGTTGCTCTACAGAGGGTCCTAAATAGATGGATAGAAGGATATAATAATAAAACAATTCTACATAGCAGAGTCAGCAAACATTGGATGTAAAGCCCATGATCTACTGTAGGAGCTGATTCTACGCATATTGTTAGAGGGATTAAAATGAAAGTTAGCCTGGCTGACTAATGAAAGAAAACAATAAACTATGGGCTAATTCTTACTTGTGCTCCTATCAACAAATCAGATGTTAACTCAGAATTGAATCATAAAATACATCTTAAATTTTCAGCGAAATAGAAAATGACATTGATGATAAACTGTTGACTATCAAGTTGTTCACAGTGGATTTTCCCTTTAAGCTAATTGATTTTTTGCTTGCTCCTTTGAAGCTCACCTTGCGCGTTGTTCAATGCGTTTCTACAGGATGAGCATCCAGACTATCCGCAATGTGTTCAGCGTGGACACGGGTTACCGCCTGTCTGATGAACAGATGGTTAACCACTTTCCAAACCATTATGAGCTGACAAGAAAGGATCTAATGATCAAGAACATTAAACGGTACCGGAAGGAGTTGGAGAAGGAGAGCAGCCCTCTTGCTGAGAAAGATGAAAATGGGAAATATCTTTACCTGGGTATGCTTAATAGCCTGTCTGCCCATCCCCTCTTTTTTGGTCAAGTTGGTTACGCCGCTTCATCTTATCTCTTTTTGTTTTTCTATGGACAGATTTTGTGCCAGTGACGTTCATGCTCCCGGCGGACTACAATCTTTTTGTGGAAGAATTTCGTAAGAGTCCCTCCAGCACATGGATTATGAAGCCTTGTGGGAAGGCTCAGGGCAAAGGCATCTTCCTCATTAACAAACTCTCACAGATCAAGAAATGGTCACGGGATAGCCGCACTTCCACGTAAGATACACTGGGGGAGGTTACAAAAATGCGAGAAGTAAAGAAACATCCATAGTTATATGATAAATATATGCACCAGAAAATGTGTACATTTTTTCTTTTTTGTGTGTGTAATGTTTATCTATTATGCATTACTAGACATTTGCTGACTTTTATTAAGCACCTTAAAGAGCATCAATCCACTTAGGCATAGAATTAGAGGATTGTTCTCAACAGATTTTTGAACAACATGGAAATGTCCCAGAGTGAAATGACTATGACTTTGCTGGTGTCTTATGATTGTCCATCATGGTAGAAAGGGGTATTTTAAGATTCCTAGCTATTTGTCTCTGCGACAGTCCATCCTCGGATTGACCACCAAAATGTTATCTTTAAAAATCTAGAAATTTGCAGTGGAAATTTCACTGCTAGACATGCACACAGATGAGTTCATTTTGTCTTATCTGATGAGTAAAATTATTATGGTAAACTATTGTCAAAATAGTATAGAAGACTACATTTTACTGTATTCCTGTTGTCAATTGCTACAGTTTATTACAGACAATATATTTTTTTTTAGGGTCACCACATCAGATCATTTGATCCACAATTATTGCCACAGGTTCCCCCCCCCCCCCCCTCAACGCCCTTCCTGCCACAACTGTGGATGCCCTGCATCTCCAGTGGCTGGGTATTTATCTGAGCAGTTAGGGGATAAAGGCCTTGCATACGGGCTGGGGTTTGAACCTGTGTCACTCCAATCAATGCTCCAACGTCCTACCCCTGCCCCCACTAAAGTAAACTACAGCATAATATAGTGATTACTGTAGTAAACTATAATATTGTTATATTGTTAACTGTGTATTTATCCATCATCCAGACATCAATGGTATCATATACGTATATTGTACTGTATGTAAGGAACGCAGACTATACAATTACTCTAGTGTGTGAACATGGATATGAGATTTTATGTCTGGTTAGCAAACAATTGATTTGGTTGTGTGAATCAGAATCTTGTTCACTGCTGCGTAGAAACTAATTTGTGGCATGAAATAATCATGGCTGTCCTCAATCATAAGTCAAATTGTCCTATTTTATGTCTGCAGATTCATGGCAGCTAACAGTGGAAAGGAGGCCTATGTGATCTCGCTGTATATCGATAATCCATTGTTAATCGGTGGAAAGAAGTTTGATTTGCGTCTGTATGTTTTGGTCACGACGTACCGCCCTCTGAAGTGTTATATGTAAGTACTGATCAGGAGCCCTAGATATCTATAACCAGTGATTTACAGCAAAAACGTATGCAGACATCATTTATTTATGATGTTATCTTGCTTATTCAGGTATAAACTCGGCTTCTGTCGGTTTTGCACTGTTAAGTACACCCCCAGTACTAGTGAACTGGACAACATGTTTGTGCATCTGACAAATGTGGCGATCCAGAAGCATGGGGTGAGTATCATGTCAAGAAGAAAGGGTGTCTGTGTATATAAGTGTCTGTGTATATAAGTGTCCTGGACAGTGTTGCACGGTGTAGACTACTAAAAAAAATGCCGAAAACGGTTCTATGTATATCAGCGTTTTGAGATGATTTGTGATAAACAAATTGAGATGCAGTTTGATAAACATTTGTTATGCACATGTTTGTCTGATGTGGCTACAGTTGACAGTAGTGACACTATGTTTGATGTAGTGTGGGAAACTGATTGAGTGTTTAATATAATGAAATGAAACTCAAATAATTTTTCTGACTTGCACAATTAATCACACAAAATTCGGAAACGCAGTATGGGGCCGTGCAGTTATGTCATTGCACAAAGCTGTAAGCGCATATAAGAAAGCTACAGATGGCTAGTACCAATGGCTCAGAGAGAAAATATAAAAAAATATCGAAATTGAACAAAAATGTTGGTATTGTGACAACACTGCTCCTGTATCATGAATTGTCTATGCCTGTGCAGAGATGATAAAATATTAAAAAAAGAGGAAGGTAAAATACTTCAATCAAACACATAACAAAGCACGCTTTGGAAGAATCCATAAAACAATACTTAATCTCCAAGCTGTGTTTGTTGGGAATCCAATCCAGTCATTTAAACAAGCATGGTGCTGCGGAAAATGATTAAACTTATTCTAATCTAAATTACATATACTGTATATTCATGTCTCACTGTATATTTTATTATGACATGATATCTTAACTTTACTCCACTGCATTGATGACCACAGCTCACTCTCTCTTCTGATTGGTGAGAAGGTTTCTATAGCAACATGGTTCTAACAATAGTGCAGACTGCAAGGTTTATATAAATACACACAAGGCAGTTAAGATTTCGTTGTGTCTATAGAAAGAATGTATGATAGACTATATTATATACCATATTAGCGGACTAAAAAAAAAAAAAAAGTTCATTGCTAATGTGGAGAAGTTTTCTGTGAACTGGACGGCGCTTTTTAACCGAATTGAAGTTTCTGACACAGGAAAGTCTTTGTGGTTTTTCAGTGCATATTGGTGTCTTATTACTTTCGAGAGAGAGAGAGAAAATGAGAGGCTGGTGACAACTGTTTATATCTGCTATAATGAACATGATAATAGGAGCTAATTGTTTCAAGGAGCATTCCAAAACATTACATGCAACTATAAATTTATAATAAAAAAAAAAGAGTCATGTCTAATTAATAAAAAAATCTATTTTTTTTTTTATCACTGTGGTGTAAAGAGGAAAAAGACTGTGCTGTTATTGGAAGATAATAACCTTCTCTTTACAACAGATCTCATCCCACCACCCTGTTGTTCATTATGTTGCCCTTTCTGCATGCTCCATCATGTGTTATGTCTCACAGAAATGCATTACAAGCAACAACAGTTGGACCTTTTGTGTGTTATGCAGGATGATTATAACCCTGTTCACGGAGGTAAATGGACAGTCAATAACCTGCGTCTGTATCTAGAGAGCACCAGAGGAAAGGAAGTCACTAACCACCTTTTTGACCAGATCCACTGGATTGTGGTACAGTCTCTCAAAGCTGTGGCTGTAAGTAAAAAACGAAAATACAACAACAACAACACACACACACACACACATTACAAATTAAGCCTGTTAATCATCTGTTCTAATTGAATTAAATAGCAGTACAGTATAGTACAGTACATCAATGCAATTTTCGAATAGAGACGAAGTCAGTGCTTCATTACAGGCCACACCTTAGAGTCCTAATTTGAGCTGATTTCATCAACCAGCCGCAGTTTCGGGTTTGATTATGCGGGTAGGATTTTCCCTCTTCTGATTAGAGGTTTTGGTGCTTGCACAAGGTAATAATAAACGTTTTCACTTTAAAGTCGACGCGCTGCACCTTAACCTGATAATCCTTACTTTAAATTCAAGTCTGTTGTGTGCTGAAATAGCAGAAACCATCGCTGCCCACATGCACACTGAACGTGTTAGTCACATTGCTCTGTTTCTCTCTTCATTCATAGAGACTTTCTCATTGGTGCTGTAGCTGACACAAGGGGGAGATACAAAAGCATGTAAATTCTAGTTTAAAGCATTTTTTGTGCAGTGGTGCAATAATATGAGTGAATTATTCATAGTGTTAGCATACACCAGTCAGCTCGAACATTACAGTGTAAGACATCAAAGCCAGTATGTTGTGGGTTGCGGGGTGGAATGTCCATGGACTGGACAATGGTTCTTGGGGTGTTCTGGTGCTTTGTCGGCTCTTGCTGCGCCCCGTGTGGAGGGCCGTAGTGCCCTGGGTGTTCTGTTGCCTTTCTCTCATGGCCAGCATTGACCCAGCAATTTGTGCTGCGTTGGCTTTTCTGTGATATGTGACCGGACGGCTGGCCTTTGGTTCCCTCAGGCATGGGCGCATCTTGAAAGGGCTTGCTCGTGATCCTGTGTCCAGTTTACTGATATATAATTGATAATGTAAGTGTTAACGTTACAACTGATCATTGTATAATACTTGTTTTCTAGGTCAGTGTACGTGTTGTAATGTTTATACAAGCACCATGAGCACTTGATAACAGGATCAAAATTCTGATTCAGACTATAATATAGTCTATGTTAGAATATCACACGTGAAATTGAATAGACATGAAGAAAAGTAAAACAGCTACTTCTTTCCTAACATAGCAACCGCTCTGTTATAATAGTGATTTTTTAGTTACTTGCATGATTTCTGAAACATTGTTATGTTGAATTTGTACTTAGTGATGACTGGAAAAAAGAAGCACCATGTTTGCCCAAGTACAGCATTTATTTGTAATGTTAATGGAATTTCTAACCACAAAGCGCACTTTATTTAATGCTTTCTTTGTTTTCTGTCTCTCTCTCTCTCTCTCTCTCTCTCTCTCTCTCTCTCTCACACAGCCTGTTATGATCAACGACAAACACTGCTTTGAGTGCTACGGGTATGACATCATTATTGATGACAAGCTGAAGCCGTGGCTTATTGAGGTGAGTGTCGTATCCACGGTATTGTAACTTAGAGTGACGTTATGTTTTCCTAAAATACACTCGCTCATCCAAAGAGTCATTTGAATTGTTTAAACATGTGCCAGGACGCTTGAGACTTCACATCACATTTGCTCTCCCTAACATGAAATAATACATGAATGCTGTTTGATAATTAATAGTGATTAATATGATCACCATGATTATAACTGACCTGCTCTATTTTGGTGCCATTAGTTTTATAACAGGACATGAGTGTCTTATTTAGCAGTGCTCCATGATAGTTTTACTTTTATATGTATTAGCAATGACGGCTCTGTCAAGTCGATCTCAAGGGGAATCTGATCATTTTACTTCTTTGCAAAAAAAGATAAAATAATAAAAATATATATACAGTACAGACCAAAAGTTTGGACACACCTTCTCATTCAAAGAGTTTTCTTTATTGTGTTCTTTATCGTGTTTTTTAGCCCAAACGCGTCTCTTCTGCTTGTTGCCTGTCCTTAGCAGTGGTTTCCTAGCAGATATTCTACCATGAAGGCCTGATTCACACAGTCTCCTCTTAACAGTTGTTCTAGAGACGTGTCTGCTGCTAGAACTCTGTGTGGCATTGACCTGCTCTCTGATCTGAGCTGCTGTTAACCTGCGATTTCTGAGGCTGGTGACTCGGATGAACTTATCCTCCGCAGCAGAGGTGACTCTTGGTCTTCCTTTCCTGGGGCGGTCCGCATGTGAGCCAGTTTCTTTGTAGCGCTTGATGGTTTTTGTGACTGCACTTGGGGACACTTTCAAAGTTTTCCCAATTTTTCGGACTGACTGACCTTCATTTCTTAAAGTAATGATGGCCACTCGTTTTTCTTCATTTAGCTGCTTTTTTCTTGCCATAATACAAATTCAAACTCTTTGAATGAGAAGGTGTGTCCAAACTTGTGGACAAACTTTTGGTCTGACCCTTTATACAGGATTAAGTGGATTAGACGATGAGTGAGTGAGTGAGAGTAATTACTGAGGATGTTATAATTGAGCATTTTATGTATTTACAATATGTTGACTGTATGGTAATCAGCATTTCAGTGGGAAACCCCTATAAATCTAGAGTTACAGATTTGCATACTGTATGTGCCATGTATTAGTTTCAGTCTATCTGTAATTAAATCAGTTGTGATAGAATCCTGGTGTTCTTCCCTTAGACGCTAATGGTTTGCTTTAGTGTATAAGAGCCTAACAATGCAGTAGGGTGTGTGTGCACAGTGTGTGTGTGTATTCAAGCATGTAGACTACACCCTCCACTGCAGCACATTGATAATGTAATACATTTCCTGTAGATATCATTCTGGTTCATGAGAGGATATGAGAAAAGTCACTTGAGTCAGTATGTTCACAAACCATGCCTATCACCGCTCATACAGGACTGTGTGTGTGTATATGTGTGTGTATCAGGTAAATGCCTCCCCTTCACTCACCTCCAGCACTGCGAATGACCGCATTCTGAAATACAATCTCATCAATGACACACTCAACATCATTGCACCGAATGGTGAGATCCCAGACTGTCGATGGAACCGCAGCCCACCTAAAGAGGCTCTTGGCAATTACCAAGTCCTGTGAGTACTTGCTTCTTGCACCAGTAAAGATGCGCAGCATGTGGTAGAGTCAGTGACTAACGACCATCAGTGAAATAATAGATAACAGAAAGAATAAAATGTTGCATGATAATGTGTTTTTAAAGAATTTCTCATTCATATTGTTACTATAAAGCACGTAATTTATAATTCTGGCACAAACGTTTATAGATATGAATCACATAGGTGGATGAGAAAGTTTACAGTATAATAAGTATCAGATGGTGTGTGTGTGTGTGCGTGGGTGCGTGCATACTTTGTGTATATATATAGTGTTGCCTAAGCTCAAATTACTGCATATTTTGCATGCTCTGCCTATCATTGTGCGGGTTTGCTCTGGGTTCTCCGGTTTCCTCCTGCCTTGCAAAAACATGCCAATGGGTGGAGTGGCTACTCTAAATTGCCCATATGTTGGCCTGTGTGCGTGCGTGCGTGCGTGCGTGTGTATAAAATCCCGTCATGAATACCTTCATCATACCTTCAGATTAACTACATTTTGTATTCATTTTCAACGACCCTTCCCTCTAAGAGAACAAGCAGACTAAATCAATGGCAGCAAAATATACACTGTAACAGAGTCACCATTCCACATCCCCACCCAATTTATCACTCGTCTATATACTCGTCTGAATTAGCTTATGTGTAACTTGTAGCTATGCCGCATGCTGTTCACATCTGTGTTTATTCTTCTCCGTCTCTCAGTTATGATGAGGAACAGGCTCAGAGTGAGAATACGGATCGTGACCTCCGGAGTCGCTCAGGTCAGTCGCTTGGGACAAAGAGCACAAAATCAGGCAGCACGCGTCCAGTTGCGGCCACCTGGAAGTGAGATCAAAACCTTCACCACAAAGCAGACTTTTATTTCCTCTATATGAAGCAGAGATGTGGGAACATGAAAGCTTTAATACGAATTTACCTGTACATTCCTGCATGATGTTAAGATTACAGCAAAGACCAAGAGAGACAGAAGAGTGTTTGTTGCATGAGAAATATTACGATTTAAAATAGAAATAAAGAAGGAAATATCAGCCAAAAAAAAAAAAAAAACAAGAAGGGAAACATCCTTACCTATAGACACTCACACTTTCACATAAAACTGGTTATGGAAACAGTGTTTCTTGGTCTTTTGTATGAAATGTCATAGTCACTTTTTTAATGTTAACTTGCTTACTGTTTATGCAATGTACTTTAAAAGTATATACTGATATGTATGAAAGAGTGTCTTCAGTATTATGTCTTCTGAGTAAGAAGAAAAGAGAGAAACTTTGCAAAATATGGTGTAAAATCTGACTGGATTTGTAAAATCATGCTTTAGAGACAATGTGTGAGATGGTGGAGGAAGCAATGGAATAAACTGGCCAAAATGTTTCTGCTCTGTGTCTTGGCTTGTTTTATTCCAGGGCACATTAAATGATGTGCCACATTAAACGATGCCACTCAGTCATCAGATATGGTGACATGTTGAAATTGTTATAAAATGAACACACGTTAATGAATATGATCTGTACTAGTCTGAAAGCAAACTGAATAAATTGCTCATAGTGGTTGTAGAAACACTGTTTCACTGTGTATGGGATCTAACAAAAATGGCCTGCCTACAAGAATCATGATGTCACTATTCAAATTAAATGGCACAGCCCTCATCCTAATGAGGACAGACAGACAGACAGAGAGAGAGAGAGAGAGAGAGAGAGAGAATGACAAATGTAACACACCCAACTGCTGCTATTTTCAACACCTCCCAATGCTTTGCTGCACCTGTTTGCTGTACAGCTTTGTGAACAGCTTCCTTAAAAGCATGTCAGTTTCAGAACCCACATGAAACCAATATCAGGTCATATGACCAAGTAATATTTTTAGACTACAGTTTTGAACACATGACTGATTTCTATCCAATCAGTGTGAGGGTTTGATAATATAAATGCAAGCGTTAACATTAAAAATGATACTTTATTTTATTTGGTAAAATGAATTTAAGAGTTTAAACCTACATCTGGGTTGAATATTGGATGAAAATGATGTGTCATTTTAGGATTTCACATTCAGGGGATGTGAAATTACATTCCACATCAAGCCAGGTTGCCAAATTGAACATTAAACTGTTAAGTGTTACTGTTAATGTTTATATTTTTGTCCATTACGTTGCTTAGTACGTAACCCCATGTTGCATAGTGTAATTTTGCCACCTAAAAAATAGGGTCCATGTTTAATCCTGAGCTCAGGTTAAATTGTCCTCTTTAAGGACATGGATTAATTTTTTAAAAAATCTATTCGAAGCTATACAAAGTCTTGATAATCCAAACATGTCAATTGCTCCTTCCAGTTCATAAACGTTTCCACATCAGGGACAAAAGCTATTCAATCAGTTCCTTCCAGGATGTTCCAGGGTCATCTAGTCTTCTGACACACTCAAGGCATCCCCTGGCTCTCCTGGCCCACAAAAATATATATAGTTAATCATAAGTTTGCTTCAATATATACGATTTATTCTGTACATTCAACTTTGTACCATTCTACTGACTCACCAGTTAACATTGTCGTCTCATACCTCCAGGGTAAGAGGATAAACTTCATGTCTGGTCAGTGTGCATAGAGTTGACCCTTTTTCTTCAGGTTTTGTGGGTTTCCCCTGGGCGAATCCAGGTTTACACAGTTTCACAGTTCAAAGACGTGTAATAGGCAGCCTTTACCAAAATGCTTGTGTATAATTTAATGTGTGAGCGCTTGCTCCCTGTGATGGATTGGCACACCATCCAGGATGACCACTTATCCTATATAGGGTCACAGGAGGCCAGCCGGCTATCCAAGGGGACTCGCTTTGAACAGGGTGATAGTCCATCACAGGGCACAAGCACACCCGAACACACTCACACCTCCAGGGTCGAGGGTTCGATTCCCACCTTAGGGCTGTGTGAGTTTTAATGATCTCCCTGTGTTTAGTGGGTTTCCGCTGAATTCTCCGGTTTCCTCCCACAGTCAAAAGACATTAGGCCAGTTGGCATTTCCAAAAAAAGTGTGTGAAAGAGAGTGTGCACTGATTGGCACCCTGAACAGGATGTACCCACCTAGTGCCTGCGACCACGTACAGGTTAGGAGGAAGGGTAGAAAATGAATAAAATAATGAATGGATTAATGACAGCTGATTTAGATTAAATCTGGCAACTCTGTCTCTTAGATGAGAGTCATTTTAGGATTGATTCACTTAATTTTCGTATTAAACAATCCGTCTTATGATTAATTGCCTCAAACACACAAAAACAATATAAAAGAAGAAGGTTTGGACTGCTAGTCCGCACTTTACATGATGAAATGTAATAATGATAAGCGTAATGTAATAGTACAGTACAATGGTGTATTGATCTGGTGATGATGAATCGATTCGTTAAAAAGAATCATTAATAATGAATCGATTCGTTGACGAGTCATCACCAGATTCTCTGCAGGCATTCGGTCATGGAGTGGTTGTGAGACACAGCGGCTGAGGTGTGCGACATATCTAACGAGGATCAACATTTTCGCACAATTTCTTGTTCGGGTTGAACCAAGGTAATGTAAATTTCCAGCACCATGTTTGTACTGGGTCTGGGACCGTTTTTATCGTTAGAATCGGTTTGTTTGAATAGCCAGCTAACGTTAGTCGCTAGTCTGCTTTAGCCGCTGTAAGCTACGTGATTAAACTGGTGTTCTGTGATAGACTACCTGATAACTTCTTGTTCCTAAGAAACCAGGTTGCTTTCTTTATAGTAAATATTATTAGTTTGTGGCTATATGTACGTAAAAAAGCAGAGTATTAAAACTTTAAAAGTGTTTTAACATGGCAGTACATGTCACATAGGACAGTGTTCGGGCTGGTTAGATTGAGAAAATTCCCTAGTTCATGTTTAGCTAGATATTAAGAAGATGACATTTCAGTTATTTGTGTATTTTTATGTTATTCGCATATCAGGCAGTGAATTGTGGACTTCATAAGATGACTAAACCAGCATTAGAAAGGCGGGGCAGGGCAATGTTAATGCGTCTCCATCCCAAATCAGGCCCCCTGTTGGACATATAGCGCAGTGCACCCCATGTATTACTCTTCCAAAGAAAGTATTGAGCCAGATTTCAGTCTGCTGTTAAGTTCCTTGCCAAAGTATTTTCCCAATGAGTTTAAACTTTTCTCAAAATGACATACATTTTTTAAATTAGGTAACATGTCTAAGAAATGATTGGATTGTTGATGTTAATGATAGAACTTGTCTTGTTAAAGCACTTCAGCCGTTTTTTTATTATTAGTGTACACACTGCAGTGCTAACATAACCTTGAAAGATGTGAAACAGCTGCTTAAAATGGACTCACAATCTAAGTTTATATTTGTGTTAATCTTGACTTCACTAACCTTGACTAGTGAAGACTATTCAAATAAAATAGGTTTCAATAAGGTTTCAAACACATGTGATTAAAAAAAACTATTTCATGAGCAGTGATACATTTTAAGAAGAAGTGAAAGCACCCTTGTGCCATAGTGGTTCCTGCTTTTGTTGAGCTTAAAAGCATCAGGCTCAGAGTTTATGGGGAATCAGGAAGTCAGTTGGAAAAGCCCACGACCGTGATGATGTGCAACCTTTCCCCCTTTTGTTTTTTGTGGTGTTTCCCTTCATTATGACGTCTTAATCTTTCCATCGGTTCTAGAATGCTGAAGAGGTGACAGAAGGACAGATATGTCTTCACGGGCTTACACTTAACCCTTTGTCTGTCACATAGCCACTCATTTCATCATCTAATCAATTCCATCATCAACCACACTGCAGCTCTCAATCTTTGCTGGGCTTAGTGATGGACTTCAACAAAGTTAGAGAAGATAAGGATATCTCAGGTCACTGTGTAATAATGGGCATCCAATTGGTCATTATTTTAGCATGTACTTTAACATGCTAAAGTCTATTTATGTATTGTTACCAGCCAAAAAAGAAAAGTTGCTCACACTAACGTTTGTTGAATCGCATCTATCTTACAACACCATAACGTTTATTTCCATCCAGAGTTGCATTAATTTTTGCCCCAGATCTTGTATTGATGACGGGAGAGTTGAACCACTGTGTAAAGTCTTGTCTAGAACATCACAAAGACTTGATGGCTAATTCGCAATGGAAAATGATTGCTTATGCTCCCAGAACCTTTACAATTCCTTCACAATTTGGCATTGATCTCTTCTCAAGTCAAGTAGTCAAGTAGGCTTTTATTGTCATTTCAACCATATACAGTTCAGTACAGAGTGAAACGAAACAACGTTCCTCCAGGACCAAGGTGCTACATACATGCAATGACATAAATTAACAACACAACATAAATTTAACAACGCAGATTTTTACATTTTTAAGTTAACCTAAAAAACTATTAATTTCTATACAAAAGAGAGACAACAAAGACAGCAGACAACAGACAACAAAGTGCACGTGCAAATGTGCAAACGAAGAGCTACATGACAACACAACGTAACACGTTACAGTTAAGAAATACCTTTTTAGTGATAAGGTATGGGTTGAGGTAGTGGAGAGAGCAGCAAGTAAACAGTTTACATTGTGTTCAAAAATATTGAAATATACCTGTGCCATCATGGAAGAAAACATCCACTCACATGATCCTCTGGTCATTCAGTACATTCAGTACATTCAGTTCATCAGCTGACTTCATTTTATTGCCACATAAGGTTTCTGAATCATAACTCTGCCTCCAGAGGCTTGTACAGTGGGCTCTATGCATGGAGGATGTATCACTGCATGTGCTTCCCTTCTTACCCTGATGCACTCATCACTCTGGAATAGGGACAATCTGTACTCATCAAACCACATGACCTTTTTCCAGTGCTCAAAAGTCCAATCTTTATGCTCCCTAGCAAGTGGCTTTCTTATGGCCGGACAGCTGTTTAGTCCCAATCCTGTGAGTTTTTGTGTCAGTGTGTGTGTGGAAAAGCTCTTACCTTGACTATAAACCATAGTTTTGATTTTGCCTGTTATTATGATGCAGCTTCAGCACCTTCCAGGGTACTCTTCACTCAATTCCAGTAATTTTAGCAAACTAAAACTTTGGTTGTATTCTTTGCTTGATGCAGGACAATAATTTAATTTCTCTGAGGCTTTTCCACCACAGGATACATATTCTGACTTTTTTTCTCATTTTATTAAGAAATGAGAAGGTGATTAAAGGACTTAAACTTCAACATATGAATAATGGCAGTAATTATCTAATCTAATGCTCTTTATATTAAATTTTCTTAATGAATTGCAAATGAAGCCCCCCCCCCTTTTTTTTGACCGTACCCTTCTTTTGAAACTTGAAAACTATTATTTCATGCAGATGGCTTAAATTAACAGTCTGTGTCATCCTGAACCAACCAACCAAACTGTACAGTCTGTTACTTCGGTTCTGCACTGCGGCAGCTACAGCAGCTGGGGTGCTTACTGACCCCCCCCCACCAGAGGAGTATTTGTAGCACAGGCTGCACAGTTGCGTTTGTCTGATGATGTTTCTACAAATGTCATCAGGGTGAAGCTGGCAGTACAGCTGCACAAGGGACACACAGAATCGCACAAGGGGAAATAACTAAAGGTCGTTCAGGGTCGGTGAACCTTGGTCGACATGCCTCTCCACAGGAATGGAGGAGAAATTTCCCAATAAGGTAAAAAAGAAATTGAGAGGTCACCTCATGGGACCACTCTGTTGACTTTAGTTACTGCCATTACAAGCTTTACATAAGACATGTTCAGACATAGCGCTGTTATAAGTGTATACACCTTTAAACACCAGACATGTGTAGTGGATGGCACACATTGGTGGAAAAAATCTTGCACAATACCATCCTGGAACAAAACTATTGGTGTATTAAATGCTTAAACAGTGATAAAAATCTGTGTGGCTGGGAATCATTCTCAAAGATTCTTCTTTAGCTCTTCTTATTGACATTCTCTAGTTAGTTGTCTGCTTTCAGTTGAATCACAGTGTTATTTGATTATGGCAGATATTCAGATTTTAAGCGGTCTAGGCAAATGTGTTTATGGTGGAGTGGATTAAGAATTCTAATAGAAATTACTTTTTCTGGAAAGTATTATATTAGGGATAAGCACAGCGTTTGTCTTTTTTAATTTATTTTTTTCTCAAATTCAATAATCTCCCTCAGGTTTTCTTCATATACCAGTATAGCTGCATGCCCTTTTTCCTTCTTTGAAGGAATGTTAAGTATGACCAGAGTCCACAAGAAATGGCCCTTTCTGAAACTTTAAGTTTAATACAGTTTGTTGTTTACAGTTAAAAATGTGGATCCAAGTTGTTCAAATGATTTAAGATCTTTCATGGTGCTTTATGATGTTAAGTTAATTGCAAAGGGAAGATTAATAATGAGAATATATATTTGTATTCATGTATTTTTAAATTTTTAAGTCAGACTTAAAAATTCAGCTTTTATCTTATTTCCGTATCTGTCTTTACGGTATCATACTTGGACATGAGCGTCACATTTGCTGAAATTTATTTTAAACCATAAAGTTTTTATTTTTTATACCAGTAATACATAAATAATGTTCTACACCAGAAACTCAACACTTGTTTGATGAAAACATGCATAAGGTCTTGTAACATCCCCAAGCACCATGCATCTCAGCCTTAACATAGTTTCTGGGAAACTCTGTCAAATATGCATTATATTGTGATAAGGTCTGAGGCGTGCTTATTTCCAGAGGCTCTAAAGCGTAATCCAGATCTCAGAGTGTGGAGACTGACTTTCTGATAAATAACATTGTTGTGTGTGTGTGGAATCTGCACTTTAAACTTGCATTACTCATGAGTCTCTGTGATTTCAGTGTTTATCAGAGTGCCCTCAACCTCAGGTCTTTTTAAGGAGTGTGCACATGATTGAGTACTTTACGTAGGGGCCTGTGTTTGCGTTCCGTGTCGTAATGCCTTAAGAATCCTGCTGTGTAATGAGAATTTATAATGAGGCTTATTGAGTCTTAGGCCTTCTTGAGTTCTCATTCTTCTCAGTAAAAGACGACCGTAAGTATCTGTGTTTGTAGACTCTAGTAAATGTGCAATATTGTTGAGTGTCTATTGTTCTAATAGTGTGCAGCTTGATTAATTTCTGTTTTTCTCAGAATACTTCCTGAAAATGACATGTCTGTACACGTCCTACATATTTTCTAGATTCGATGTGTATTTCTGTTTCTATTTTCTCACAGCAGGATGATGTATTTAGAAACATTGCGTCTGTAATACACTCAGAGCACTTTATTAGGAACTCCTGTACACCTACTTAACTGATGAGTCAGTTATGTGGCTGCACTTTATAAAATCATGCAAATGAGCAGCTTCAGGTAACTTTCACCTCAATCATTAGAGTGGGGGTGGCGGGGGTAGGAGGGGTGATTGTTGGTCCCAGACAGACATGTTCAAGTATCTTTAAATGCTGTTCTCCTGGGATTTTTACACACAGCAGTCTTGCCAGAATAATGGAATAAACAAAAAAACCCACATCAACTGAGCTGCAGTTTTTTTTAATAGAAATATCTTGTTGATGAGACAGGTCAAGAGAGAATGAACAGACCAATTAAATCTGATAGAGCAGCTACAGTAACTCAGATAATCGGTCTGTAACGTTGTGGTGAGCAGAAAAGAATTTTACAATGCACATCCTGTCTGTAAGTGCTTGTGTACGTGAAATACAGTTTTACCTACAGTTAAAATTTCAGATTGTTTGGACTGGGTTAAATTATGTGTTTCAAAATACTTTTATTTGGGCTATGGTGAGTGTTTTATTTATTTATTTATTTTTTTATTACAGCAGAACCTCGGCATACAAATTAAATAATCAAAATTCGCCTTGAGAATTGAAAAAAAAAATTAATCTGTATACAAAGGAACCAAGCACAGACTAAGTGTGTATGTCCAGGAGCCATTCAAAACTTATTTTCATTAGTGGAAAGCCAAGCCAAGTTATTTATTTATTTTTTTTTTGCATTTTGTGCAAGAATTAATATAGAACCATTAATTCTACCATGGGTCCCAAGAAAGTTAGCAAGGACAGTAGCAAGAAAAGAGGGGCACCACTTCAGTGGAAATTATGAAATAAATTTTAGATTGAAAAAAGTTGAGGTTAATGAGTTTTTATATGCAAGTATGATTATAGTGTTGGAAATTGGTAATATTGGTAATATTTTTGGGTGGCTGGAACAGATTATCTTCATTTACATTATTTCTAATGGGAAAACGTATATATATTTCAATACATATGTATAACTATAACTCGCCTCCAAAATGATGCAGAGGTTACGCTGTGTTTTTTTTTTTTTTTTCTGTTTGTTTGTTAGTTTTTCATAGTTGCCTGGCAACCCTGATACCTATTGACTATTCCGAAACATCAGATTTCATTTAGTAAAGGTTATTCAAGGGCGATTTGGTTGGCGGTAAAACTGTTTTACTCACTGTTGTCACCACATTTGTGGTTCTTTCTCTGTATTACTGCATAAAGCTTGCCATATACAGTATTAGAATATGTTAGCCTCCCCTTTTTAGCCCGATCCTGATCAGTGTGTCTGGGGTCGTGTTTGTGACCTGACTACGCTGATGTGTACCGTACATGCAGAGTATATTTGGTGAACACAATAAATCTTTTACTTCGAGTGATGTGAGTCCAAGAACGAGTTTTATTCCACTTAAGCTGTTAGACATATTATTAACAGATTATCAGTCTGTAGTAATGTAAGCACGGGTAATTAACACAGAGAGAGCTTACACTTATGCAACTTTTTGGTTTTTGGTTGTCTGAATTTTTTTCTCCTCAATCCGATTCAGTTAGACAGGTGAGATTGTAAATGTGGTTTGGGTGTGAATTATAAAACATTTTAAAGGTCCAATAATTCACTGTTTCTATACCATGTTAGCATAGGTCTTAGAGGTCCCTCCCAAAGTGTTTTTCCATAGTCAAACTCCCTTTCTTTTACTCCCCCTTCAAATGCAACATTTCAGGATTTATTTAATGAGCTGCGACAGACACCGGAGAACGTCAGAGCTGAGCCACAAACCGTGCAAAAAATACAGATGCTCCTTGACTTCATTCCTTCATTGTACCATGTCAAATGTAGTCTTGTGTAAAAAGTAACTGGTCTACGTTTTGAGGAACTGCTCCTTAATGTTTTTGTAGATATGTAACACTGTTGTTGCCAAGGATGTAAATGTGTGTGTGTATGTGTTCAGTAGGAGGGACTTGAAGCTGCTGAGAAAATATTGCTAAGAGAGGTGATGAATCAGCCAAAGCAGACGTACACAGTCATAATCACCAGTCTTTCCCCTATGAGAAGGTGTGAATCCTTTAGTGTCTTTTCTACTACAAGGGGAACTCCTGATTGTGATAAATGTACAATCACCGTTAACACGCAGGCTATTTGTGGTTATATGAGATTTGCAGCAATACTCTGGTCACTAATTCTGAAATGGCAAAAAAAAAAAGTCATATTGACCAGAACTGAAAAGAAATATTAATCTGCACACAGATCAGGCTTATCCATTTCATCTTGGAGAAGAGGGTGTGAGCAAACACCAGATGGAGAAACGGTAAACTCTATGGCGAAGCGTCTAGTTACATGACCGAGTGCAGAATTGTTTATATCACACTTGATCAGCAAAGATTGTTGTAGGTCGTTGAATTTGCATGTTTTTTTAATTATGCATTAAATTATTTGTTTTTCAAGTGAATCAATGTTGTTTAGCCAGAAATCTAAACTCAGCCATGTATAAAGAAACCACATTAGATTAAGTAAAAACTAAAAGCTTCAGAACTGCATTCACATAGATAACACTTGGCAAAGCAGTGATGCCTACTAAAGCTACACCAACAGTAAAAATACACATCTAGGGAATCCTTCGTCCTTGGTCAAGAGGATATTTTACTGCACGTAAATATGTAAAAATAAAATATTTTATAAGTGATTGTTACTACCAACAATCTCAAATATTGCATAAATCAACCAAGTACAGGAAACAGGCCTGTATGAAAGGATAAGCTTGCATGGCTGTTGAGAGCAGATGTGAGCTTAGACTCATTTTCAAATTTGAAGACACTCCATCTTCTAGCATTTCGATTTTTATTTTATTTATTTTTTCATTTATTTATTTATTTTTTAATCAACGTTCAAAGAAAAGGTAAATGCTGATTGCAATGCATTAAATGTTTTAAGCAAGTTATTTATATAGTAATGTGATCATTTTATTTTAGTCCAGCTCTGTGGTGTTGCTGCTTTCAGTGATCTCTGTGCACATTTAGATTTTTAGCCCACACTTTTCTTTTTTGCGTTCTTTTTGTACAAAGTGAAACTAAACCAAACTAAAAGGTGTAGACGTTTTGAACTGAACGAGGTAGTAAATGTCTTACAAAGGATGTTCAAGTCAAACTGGGACTCGTGATGAAATTTCTCGTGAATGAATCTATGTAAAACATTTCCATGCAATTGACATTTACAGAAGACTTTAAGCACAGTATATTGATGAGACTGTTAGCCACAGTAACACATGAATGGTTTAAAAGAAGGCTGTAGGCCCATGAATGAGCTGTGGCTCAGAGCTTAATGCAGTCATTCCCATAAACATTAATCGAGTGGAACGTTTGATCCTTGAAAATCGCCAACTTGATTCACCATTTGCACATTACAGGGCTTCAGCTGGGAGTTATTGCTACATCCCCTGTACAGTCCTGTACGTCAAGCAAGCAGTTCAATCTGGCATACTGAGAACTTTCTACCTTGCATGGTATCCAAGCACTAGAGAAAGAGTGGGATAAGAGCATCAGTGTAGCAGGGGATAATATAGAAAAATAAAGGGTATAAATAATTTTTTGTCTCATAAATGTGTTCTGTTATTCTGCACAACTAAATGTCCTGGTTTTACTTTAACACCGCTCGTATATTATTTCCTGTTGTGGAAAGCCAAAAAAAAAAAAACCTCTGAGAGAGATTTGACCCTAAATTGCCACAGTTGCAGGAAGTAAATAGAATGTGCTGTTTTTTGGGTTGCAGTCCACACTGTTTGTAGATATTATCTGATAACAGTAAATGCTGCAGGCAGAAATGCAATTGAGGAGAACTGCAACAAAACCCCAACAAAAAAATGCCATTTCAGGAAGGTCAAATTATTGCCCTTCATTTAGCATATAAAATATTAAAAGTAGTGGAATTGGGTTGAGAACTGTCCAAGACATCCAAGACCTTCTGCATGGCTTATCAGATTTTTCTTTTCTTCCTTGTTTTTATATGTGCATTGTGGAGGAAAAAATAAGCCACACCATATGAACTAAAAGACTAATGGGTGTAAAAACGCTTAGTCAGGGACAGTGCTGTTTGAATTCACACTGATGACGGAGAGAGAGAGAGCCAGAGAGGAAACGGTGCCTGAATGGAGGTGGATGAATGTGACAGAGGAGTCTCTGTCAGCAGTGTTCCGTTGCAGTGTTCGTCCAAGCAACGGAAAAGCCTCCCAATGGGTGTGTGCTGAATTTCAAATTGTGTGTGTGTGTGTGTGTTTATACATCTACAGCTGAGTTAGTGCATCTGGTATACGGCTCACTGCCTCCAATACTTCCTGTCTCAAGTAAGAAATATTCTTACTTGGAATTCTGCACACTCCTTAATTTAGATCCGAGTATTAACGTTTTTTTTTTTTTGTCGATTGTCATGTTGGACATTCGGACATCGACTGCCTCAGTTCCGTCATCTACCTGTCGGTGAAACGTTCGCTTGATTGACCCTTTTCAAGGTGCGTCACAAAACGACCGTTTGTTATTCAAGACCCATTTTCCACTATATTTAAATAAAAGCTTTGTGTTTGAGCAGAGTGTGTCAGTATAAATGAGAAAAACTATTCACTACCTCAAAATCTTGCTGTGGCGATGGTTGCTAAGCCCATAAACCCACTGAGCCCATGTGACTTACTTGCGTAAATAAAGTTATGAAAGAAATCTTTTCCTTCTTTCTTCTTTTTTTTCCACCTGCTTTTCCTTTTATACCTGGCTTTGTGTAATACTGCTTTAGAAATAAAATCATGGAAACTATGAATTTTCCTGCTGCTATTCTGATAAGGTCCATCAGCGGGTGTGCAGGAAATTGTGTGTGTATGTGAGATGTCTGCAAGTGTTTGCGAAGGTACGTAAGACCAGTGTTGTGTAAATCAGTGTTAAAGGGACAGGCAGTGCTGTAAGAATGGCAGGATTTTTCATCACTTCCTCTGGAAAAAATGTCCTGCATTAAGTTAGTGAGTTATGCGTTCTCATGTTCTTATGCCTGTGACTCTCCAAAGGAATGTTAAGAGTAGATTTCCTCATCATTACCGATGATGATCAATACTGTGTGTAGCTTTCATTAGCATGTCTGAGATTCCAAGGACGGCACAGGCTGAGCAAACTATAGCCATGTTGTTCGTTTTCCTTGAACATTCTGTACGTAAGAAGCCATTTAGCTGTAAAATAAATGTCTCAGTACATATGAATTTAATGGACATTATATACCTTTTGTGTGTTAATATTTTATTTATTAATTAGAGACAAAGTGCTGGCTGTTCCTGAACTGTTCCAGAACAGTTTAGGTGTATTATAAATACAGCGGAACCTTGCATTGCGAGTAACTCAGTCTGCGAATTTAAGATGAGCAAATTTTAAAATAAATTTCAACTTGATAAATGAGCGAGCTCTTGATATACGAGTAGTATTCATTCGCTTTGTCTGCAGAGTGTCAAGTGGTCACAACTCAATGGTTCTTCTCTCTTGTGCATTACGGGATTATAGGTAATCGCCTCCTATGCTCAGTCTCAAGCTGGGATCCATTCCGAAGTGTACTTCACAGGGTGCTCCCTACTCCTGCAGCATTTGCAGGGAATGTCAGTCTTGTCAAAACTTCACCATTCGGAGCACCTTGCAAAGTCACCAGCGCAGACGTCACTTCCGTGCGTTACCACAGTAACATAAACACCTTGGATATCTGTCTGCTGTGGATATTTCACACTACAGACATTAAATATTAAATATTTATTGAAACAAAAACTGATACCATTATAAAACATTTGCTATTTGAACATGTGTAACTTGTAAAATTAATTACTGATTAATAATAATAATAATCGATTAAAGATATTAGAGGTTATTAGCCTATATAATACTGCAGATTTCTTGATTAAATGAAAATTATTATGGTAAATGATTGTGTCACATCACAATAATAATAATAATAATAATAATGAAGCTAAAAACAGGATATATTTATTTTCACTTTTTCCATTTTTCAGCGAGACGCAATGACTTATGGGACTTGAAATTCCCTTTTCCGGTGAATTGAAGACCTGTTGTTCACTCGCTCCCTACACTGTTTGCAGTTTCTCTTCAAACTGAACATTATTATTCCTTGTGGTTTGGAATCACACTTAACATGCCTGAACACCCTGTAGTATACTTCACAGGGTACTTCAGGCCGATTGGAACGCACCTTCAGTGTCTCTAGTATAGTCTAATACTGTGTGCATGTACTGTTTATTATAACATTGTGACGGTGTGTGTGAGTGTGTGTTCTACTTTACATTTTGTATTAATTATTTTTATATGAATATTTTTGGGTGGAACGAATCATCCATTTCCCATTATTTCTTCAAGTGAACAGTCAAATTGGTTAATAATTCTATTGGGTCTTAATAATATCTGAATTGTCCGCAACAAATGCTGCTTTCACCTGCCAACCATACTCGTTTGTTCTTCACCTGCCCTAAGCTTTCTGGTTCCCGGTCCCATTTCTCTTAAACGAGGTGGTATCAAATAAAATGACTTTGCTAAGTCAGTGTGGCAAAAGACATTGTCCTGTGTACACCAGCAGCTGTGCAAATGGTGCTATTCTCACCACGTCTGCTATTTCATCATGGACAGCCAGTTAGAACAAAGAGCGAACGTTAATCCTTTGTGAAACTGTGCAAATCTGCCACAGAGATGTTTGACATGATTCAGCAAGTTTATGGCAAAGCTGCAATAAGTCATTTGAGGTGTTTTGAGTGGCACATACGCTTTGAGAGCGGAAGACCAACACTGGGAGATGACAAGAAATCAGGAAGACCTTTAATGAGCTCAACCCAGAAAATGTCGAAACCATTCCACAACTTGTACATGATGATCATCTACTATAGGAAACAATCCACAACATTGCTGCCATTGTCAGGCAACATTGAAATCTGCCAAGAACTCCGCCAAGTCTGCCAAGGATCATTACCGGTGACGAAACTTGTGTGTATGGGTACAACCCTGAGACGAAGCAGCAGTCTGCACAGTGGAATAGCCCGCCATCTCAATGACCGAAGAAGGCAAGACAGGTTCGCAGCTCGACCAAGTGCATACTCATCGTCTTTTTGGACGTTCACATGTGCATTGAGAATTCGTTCCTAAGGACAGTCAATAGTGAATTCTAATGCTAGGAAGCCATCTGAGGGAAGATGTATGGAAAACGACCGGATCTGTGGCAAGTCAGTCTCAAATTTTTTGACACCTTCTCATACAATGTCTAGGACCTTGGCTGTATATTTACAGCCTTGCCCATTGCCGGAAATTTCTGGACCAGTCAGTGAAGCTTAGCAATTGTCTCGAGTAAAAGCAGGCACTTTTATAATTTAACCTGAGTGGCTTTGAAGCTCGTTTCCACAAAAGATGGGACTTTTTATTTTTATCTTCTTTTGACATTCAGAGCAGAGAGCATGCTGTCCATTCAGTGTTATTGTCTTGTACTTCTTTCTTTGTTAAATCCTTCTGCCGCCTTTTTTGTTGGTTTGTTGCTTTTGTGTTGTTGGTTAGTTGTTTTGTCTTTTGGTTCTTTAAGAAGATAAAACTATGGACAAATTAATGTGTCTGTATTTTGTATTCACTTGTATTATTTTTTTTATTTTTTATTCCCATCTCTTTTAAACATATTCAAAATATATATAATAATATCTGTGACTATACATACCTTATTAAAATCACTTTGACCTGTTGTTTTTACACTACAGAATTTAGTCTCATGATATAGTAAGAACAGTAAACATGAAGTACATTTCTTTTTTTTGTTTGTTTGTTTTTGCAGGATTAATCCAGAGCAATTTACAGAAGTTTAGGCGTATCTGTTAAACCCACCATTTATTTATTTACATTTATAATTGTGGTTCGTGATTTTAACAGCTGTAACTAATTGCTTAATAATAATAATCACAGCACTGACAATATTTTGAGAAGCACTGGTTTACTGTGGTGTATGTTTTATTTGATTTTCCTACAAACACTTGAAATCCTGAACTGAAACCATCTTAAACTACGTTATATGAATGAATCTTGTCGGATTATTGCATAGCAAGTGTTCCTGCTTTAAATATATGGTATATTAGATTTGAGTTACAGCTGACAGCAACAAGAATGTTTAAAAAAAAATTATAATCACTACCATTTTACAGGCGAACATGGAAATGACATTGTGTGATGCTTATAGCTCAGTGCACAGTCCGGGTCTAATATTACAGCAGCTGAAGCGTAAGCATAAGCAGCCCTTCGTTAATCCTGCTTGTCACTCAGACCGGAGACATGATGTCAGAATGCAGTGGTACACAAACACAGTGTAATGTTTTGATTCTTTTTCAGATAATCAAAGAAGGCAGCCATGTCTGACTACACTGATTCTTTAACTGATGTCTCCAGTGACAGCTTTTGGGAGGTAATAGAAGCTCATGCTGATATACGTGCACAATATACTGTTTGCTGTTAGACAGCCAGCCAACATGCCATTTGTTTTTCTCTCTTTTTTCATGAACCAGGTTGGCAATTACAAACGGGCGGTAAAGCGGGTGGATGATGGGAATCGTCTGTGTAACGACTTGATGAACTGTATTCATGAACGAGCTCGGATTGAAAAAGCATACGCACAGCAACTCACAGAATGGGCCAAACGCTGGAGACAACTGATCGACAAAGGTGAGGATCTTATGGAGCTCTAACAAAAGGCTGGAACATTCCAGGCAGAAAGCCATAATCGTTTTTTGTGTTTTTCTAGAAGCGATCCTCCAGCTTTGGTGTGACTGAACTGTGTATTGGTAGAAGTGTTATTGTTGTACACATTGCTTGTGTTGTAGAACATCCTGAGTTGATTTGTTTACTTCTTGTGGTGGGGAAAATTAATTTTGGCAACAAAGCCTTTTTTCCTCTCAGCCTTCCCGAGAGTTCTTGTGTTGCTGATTACAGCCCATGAGTGTAGCCAAAGAGGGGTAAATTAATCAGTTGAGCTGATTTGTGCGATTATGTCATATTGCAGGGCCTCAGTACGGGACAGTGGAGAGGGCCTGGTGTGCCCTGATGACTGAAGCAGAGAAGGTCAGTGATCTACACATGGAGATAAAGGGGGTTCTCATGAGTGATGACTTTGAAAAAGTCAAAAACTGGCAGAAAGACGCCTACCACAAGCAGATGATCGGTGGGTTCAAGGAAACCAAAGAGGCAGAGGATGGCTATCGCAAAGCACAAAAACCTTGGGCCAAGAAACTTAAAGAGGTATGAGGCAACCAGACGGAATGTCATTTTTCCACCAAGTGGAAATGTTTAACTTTCCTTCACATTTTAAGGCATTTGTTTGATTTTTTTATTTTTACTTATTTTTGTGAAGGTTCCCAGTCACATTTTGTTGTTGTTGTTTGTTTGGTGTCTTAACAGGTCATGTTTTACATGTATTACTCAGTTAGCTTTCAGCAGGATTTATAGAAACACTGATTTATGACAGGGAAGAGGTAGCTCAGTGTTTAAGGTATTGCGCTACTGATCGGAAAGATCCCGGCACCATCAAGCTGCCACTGATTAGCCCTTGAGCAAGGCCCTTATCTCTCAGCGTACAATGGGAAAAACGTGTAAATCACTCTGAATAAGGCTGTTTGGGAAATGGCATGAATTTAAATATATTTGCTTATATTTTTACTGACAGTTGAACCTAAACAGTGGCTTAATGGTTAGCACTGTCAGCATGCACCTCCAGGGTCCGGGTTCGATTCCCGCCTCAGGGTCTGTGTGCATGGAGTTTGCATGTTCTTGGGTTTCCTCCAGGTACTCCGGTTTCCTCCCACAGTCCAAAGACATGCAGGTTAAGCTAATTAATGTTCCAAAATTGCCTGTAGTGTATGAATGAGCGTGTGTGTGCGTTTTTGTGTGTGCGCGCTCTATGATGGATTGGCACCCCGTCCAGGGTGTACCTGGCCTCATGCCCCAAGTCTCCTGGGATAGGCTCTAGACCCCCTGCGACCCTGTATACATG
The DNA here is from genome assembly GCA_011419295.1 of Clarias macrocephalus. NCBI lineage: Eukaryota > Metazoa > Chordata > Actinopteri > Siluriformes > Clariidae > Clarias > Clarias macrocephalus. The sequence goes on from JAAGKR010001882.1 coordinate 49,791, forward strand.
ATAAGCGATATAGAGTGAGTGTACTTTAAACTAGAAACATTCATTGCACTTTTTTTTGCACTACTACAGTGCAAGTTCTCTCATGCTGCCAACAACCACTGACATCAGGAGCTTATTTTCCTCATGACATGGAAATTGTGCAACTACACACATTTTTCAGCAGTCAACTAGTAATTTAAAGAGTAGCTGACTAACCATCTTTTCTATATCAAAGCAAAAACAGTTTGAGAATGTGTGCAATTTTAGGCTTTATTAGTTCAACAGCCAGTCTACACTTCACTTCAAGCTTGTTGATCTTGTGGAGACTGACCAAAATGTGGAAGAAAACAAGAAATTGATTTATAGGAAGAACTGTATTGTAGAAATAAACAAATTATAAGCCATTCGTATGGTGTGGCTTCTGTTCATTGTGAATTGATAGTCTAATTTAATAAATATATTTTTATTATATTATATTTCTTATTATTATAACATTAGAATCACTTACTAGACTTTTGTCTTTAATTAAAATAACATTAATAATTAATACACACCCGCTACCGCAATAATCAACCTCTCCTCCATTTTTCTTGGGAACTAATATAGCCGGAACAAAAGTTACAGGACTGCGTTCCTCGGAATCCTCTCAAGCGGAGGACCTCCCTTTTAATTGGTTGCCGCTCAACCGTGTCATAGCTCATTACCCTGAAGTTGAGCTGATTTCAACTTCCTTCGCCGCTCTCGCCGCCCTTGCCGTGGCGCGCCGCTCTTCGTCGCCCCTCGCCGCCGACTCCCATTGAAAATTAATGACTTTGACGCTCTCACCGCATTCGGTGTGAACGCAGGGTTAGTCAGACTAGGCAGAAAAATAAAACCTCATTTTGATAGGGGTGCATGAAAATGTGGTCTGATGAGTCCAGATTGACCCTATTCAAGCACGATGAGCAAATCAGGGTAAGAAAAGCTGTACAAGGCAATGTTATGATCTGGGGTTGATTGTTGGTCAGGTCCAGGCTCAGCAATGTTACGTGGCAATAAAATGGAGTCAGCTGATCACCTGAATGTACTGAATGACCAGATTATCAAAGCAATGGATTTTTTCTTATGGATTCTTTTTCTTATGCAATGGATTCTTTTTTTAATAATGGCACTGGCATATTCCAGGATGACCATGCAAAGATCAAATTGTGAAGGAGTGGTTCTGTGAGAACGAGGAATCATAATCAAATATGTTTTTTAGGGGAGAGTTGTGCAGAGATTTTGGCCAAAACTCTCCGGAGGGAAATAGATGTCATGGAATTGCATAATGTTGTGAAAACCATGCCTCAGCAGGTGTGTACTATAATGAAAGCTGAATTCTAAAGCCTACTGTGACAGTGCGTGTACTGTATATCGTGTTACAGTACTGAAGGACTTGTTCATTTTAAAAGGCATTTTATAGACTAGCTGACAGCTGTATCGATTAATCTGAGAGTGATTTATATTGCAGCATTTTCTTATAGCTGAGTGATGGATGCAGAGTTTACAGCAGTGTGTTTAACTCTGGGTCTGAAACGGTGATTATTCTAGCTGTTGAACAAGAGTGGCACAGACTGTATCTAACCTTACATGAGATCAAAACTTCATGACCCTGTCCCAATTTTTTACAGAACATTGTTTTCACTGCCTGAAACAGTTTTGTAATCTTTTTTTGTTTTGTTATCAGAGTGAACTTACTGCAAACTTTTTATATACACCAATATGAAGGCGCACAAGCATAGGCAAAACGAAACACAGTTTTAGAGTGTTAATTGTTTGTAATGAGAACCCTGTACCAGTTTTATTTAATTTTATTTATTTTAGGTGGACTTGATGAAGAAGGCTTACCACACAGCCTGCAAGGAAGAGAAGCTGGCCACCAGCAGGGAAAACAACAGCAAGATGGAGAGCAATAATCCAGAGGCCCAGAAAAAGCTCCAAGACAAAGTAGAGAAGTGCCAACAGGATGTGCAGAAGGTGTGTGCATGAGCAGGCATGTGTGCAAATATGTATTTAAGTCATTCAGCTAGCTTGTAGTTCGTTAAAGGCTCCTTTTTAATTCTAGTGTTTAAGATATTGCATGCATATTTACAATGCTATTTTCTTAAACACAAAAATGAGAAAACTATGGCCACCAGATTGGTTAGGTTAAAGCGATTATAACTGATTGTGCTACACTGTGAATTTGAAAAATGAGAATTCCTAACCATCCCTAGGACATAATAGCATTATGCTATCTTAAATGGTTTTTGTATATTTTGCATGTACGTGCTGAATTTTACATTTCTTAGACCTCTTAGAACCAGCATATTTGCATTGTATACATTGTTCACACACGTTGTTAATATGAGTGGAAGGCATTACGTGATTTAACAGTTTAAGTGTGTGTGTGGTGCATCAGACTAAGGAGCGCTATGAGAAGTCTTTGGAGGAACTGGATAAGGTAACACCTCAGTACATGGAGAACATGGAGCAGGTGTTTGAGCAGTGGCAACAGTTTGAGGACAAAAGACTTCGTTTCTTCAAAGAGGTCCTACTGGATGTCAAACAGCACATTGACCTGTCTACAAATCACAAGTAAGATACGCTCGCTGCTTTAGCCCAACATTATATATTTCATACATAATAGTGTGTTCGTTTGCGTGGACACTGTTAACTTCCCTCCTTGAAAGAGCTGGTCAGGGCTGAAAAATTTGCAGCTAATGCAGACAGATACTTTTTTTTATTTTTTACAAACTTTACATGACAAAGTTTACACCATTGTCATGATCCTTGTATAGTTTGTCTAGTCTATTGCTGATGATGTGTTTCGAGTGTTTATTGATGAGATGCAATGCTAACCTATAGGACAGAAATCTTTACCTCCAGATAGGGTGAATAAACATGACCATCAAACAAACTCATTACTTTAAAGTGGTTATCAATTTATAGCCTTGCACTAATCACTTAAGTTAAGATTTAAAAGGTAACTCTTGTTATTGTTTGTGTTGGCTGCTTATTGGGTCATTTAAAGAATTTTGTGAAGATGGACTGTTACAGATGTCATGCTCTTTAGCAAAGAGAGGTGTTAAGTTACAGAGAAAACAATTTACAGGACTGCAGGATATCCGGGTGCTCGCGTTCTCTGAAAAATGCAGCTTATCATTTCACCAAAGAACCTGGAACATGTAAACAAAATAAAACTGTCCTGAAAGTGCTTTCAAGCAAGACTGATCCAATAAACGATAATTAAATGTATCCTAGGAAAAACACCACCGCATCAATCATTGCACATTTTCCTGTTTTAAGCAAAACATTTTTATAAACCTGTTATTAGTCTAGGATTATGTGGTTAGTGGTTAGCACTGTCGCTTTGCACCTCTATTCCCGTCTCGGGGCAGTGTGCATGGAGTTTATATGTTCTCCCCGTGCTTGGTGGGTTTCCTCTGAGTACTCCAGTTTCCACTTACAGTCCAAAGACATGCAGATTAGGCTAATTGCCAGTCCCAAATTGCGTGTAGTCTGCAAATAAGAATGTGAGTGTATGCCCTGCAATGGATTAGCACCCTGTCCTGGGTCTCCTGCAATATGTCCCCCCCCCATTTGCATGTCGTTGTGTATACATGACTATTAACCCATCCTTCATGTCACAGCTGGAATTATCCGAGTCATGCCGATTGTATTAAAACAATCTCAAATCAGATTCAAGAATTCTATCGCACCTTGGTTTAAATATGTAAATGGTACCAAATTATTACACTGACCCTAAGCATCGAATGAAACAAACTTATTATTTTATGAGAGTAGTTTTACATTCTCCTGCAGTACACGTTGCACTCACACATGGTGTATAAAAGTATGGTTTTCATCATTCAGGTTCCAGGATGTGTATCATACTTTGGAGGACACAATCAAGACATCTGACACACAGGAAGATCTGAAATGGTTTCGTGCCAACCATGGCCCAGGCATGCCTATGAACTGGCCTCAGTTTGAGGTATATATACACACATGCACACACACATTCAAACAGACACTGTAGCAAAAGCACTTGAATGCACTTAAACTGGTCAGACTAGTATGACTCACTCAAGTCTCTAATCTTTAAGAAGTAGTTACACTGAGAAAACTTTGTACCACTTTTTGACACTCTGTAAAAGAGAATTTTCTTTGTTCAGAGTAATTTTGTCTTTCTGTATCAGCTGAGCTGCAGGATGAGGGAGAACCAGTCTGTCAGGATTTGCCCAGTTGTGCATATTGAGCCAGAATTTACATCTGTTTTTCTTGAGTGCATAATGAATCAATCTTTCTCTCTCTTTTCTTTTCTTTTCTTTTTGTCTTTTAAGTAAAAAAAAACATACAACCCTGTTATCTTTAATAGTCTGAAGGAAAAGCAGCAGAATATAAAGATTTTATGTCGGAGCAATGAGTGTGTGCCAGACAGCTTCTGCTAATCGAGCTGTCATGTAAGTGACGGAGAAGAACAAGCTGTGTCTTACATTAACACTCTGCGTTCTTTGTGCTATCTGGGTTACTGCATGCGAGTTTAAATAACACCTGTGTGGTCAGTGCAAAAATTTGTCATTGGCTTCCCGGAGAACAGTCATAACAATCTTGTTGCAGTTAGACCAATAATTTACATAGCGTCTAGCGCCCTCCAAAAAAAAAGTGTAAACTGTGTATAATCTTTCAATGCAAATATAAGGGGCGTTCACTCACGTCGATGGTTTCTGAAACCAAACCGGGAATAAATTTCTTATGAATGGAGCTGTAGAACTGATTGACATTCACAGAATCACATTCACTGAAATCCCACCTAAGGTAGCCCGAAGCCCCCTGTGAACATTTAGCAAGTGGAATGCCTGATCCTTAAACATCGACTGATAACTTGTCACCAACTTGTGGAAGCATCTCATCTCTACACACATTCACCACTTGCACATTACAGGAATTCGGCGGGTATCACCAGTACACTTCTGACTTCAGTTCAAACTATTCCCACCTTAAAGGAGTTCCTTGTGGGCCAGTATTTCAGACATGAAGTAGGCAGGCCAATCATGGCTTCGGCAAACTGAGAAGACTTTCTACCTTGGTGTCCAAGCACTAGTGAAACATTGGGATAAATGCATTATGAGTAGCAGGGGATTACATAGAGAAATAAAGAGTTTTTGCTCTCATAACTGTGTTTTTATTCTCCATAATTAAAAGTCCAGGTTTGACTTGAATACCTCTTGTACTGTTCACTAGCTACATGGATTCTGCAGGTTTTGCACTACTTCTTACTCACATGCATTTGCCTTAGATGTTTTACCATGTGCTCTTTATCCACATACTTAAATCAGTCTGAGTTTTATGGAAGGTAAAGAAGGGAAGAAAAAAAATGTAATAAACCCATGAGAGACCTTTAAAAAATACATTAAGTATTTTGTACAGAATATAAAATTTCCCTTTAGTATGCATTAGGGCTGAAACGATTCCTTGAGTAATTCGATTACAAAAAATGATCGAGGCAAAATCTTCTGCCTCGAAGCTTCGTTTAATTAATTTTAAAAGGTTGCGTTATGTTTTTGCGCAATAATTTGTTGACAGCACGCTTTTGACACTGCGTGCTTCCGGATGCAAGCCGCCAGTAAGCACCAACGAAGAAGAAGCGCTTATGTCACCCACAAAGCGGAAGGAGACGCAAACAGTTAGCTGTGTATTGATTTGAGGGAGCGTTCTGTTGCGGGCTGCAAAATCGAAGGGAGCGATAAAATTATCAGCGAGGCCAAGAGAAGAAGAAAGCAGCAAGAGAAAACGACAGAAATTGTCAGTAAATGCTTATGTTATGCCTGAGATGTAGATTTTGAAACTTTTAGTTCTGAAAGTTTAGTTGCACAACTTGGTGTTTTTTCACCAAATGATTTGTTGAATGAGTGGTGCAAGTGAGTCACAGCATTTTCTCACCAATTCATCAGCAGTGTTTAGAGTCTGTTTATCACAAATGACCTTCTCCAGGAAGTGGTTCACCTCTATTGGTCAGAAGGACAAAATTATTCCACAGTTTTGCGGTATATAGAAGCTGCTTTTCTCAGGACTAAACCTAGTGATAAATCAGTCACTTAAAATGCAGACAGATAATCATTCAGACACACACAGTAAAGGATCTGGTACAGTGTATTACATATTAAGAATGTAATAAATGTGCACATTGCTGCATAGAAAATTTGGTGTGTTGAAGAGATTTGGAATCCCAGTCAAAGGTCTAACCCAAGCATTTTGATTTTCATTTAATAAAAAAAAAAAAAGCTGCCTTTTATAGCGCTTCAGTTCCAGCTTCCTAACACAGCATGGGGAGCAGCCTTTAATCAAGAAACAACTTCTTTTAAAGATTGCAGATCAGCATGGGACCTGCTGGTGAATGGTGTGGAATTCCCAGGGAGTCTGGTATTTTTCTGACTAACCCACTCCCTCTATGCTTTAATTTAGAAGGTGGAATTATCACAGTCACATTTCCATAAGAGAAGGTCAATTATAGTGAGTTTTGCATGGCTGACTTTAATGTTGCTGTCACAAGGGTTTCTGGACTCTTTCTGATCTTTACTTAAGCTTTATTTACTTTTAGTCTCGTGTGTGTTTTTCCGTCAAGTTTATCTGTTCTCATTTAAAACAGATAAGGCTTCATGTTTAATTTTAAGTCATAATGTGCTGTTAACAATAGATCGGCTGTACACGCCCCCATATTTCCTGGGGGTCAATTATATTGAGATTTTCATTTCTTAGAGAGTAAAGTTTCCGATAACAGCTTTGAAAAATAGGTTATTAGGTGTTTGTTTATTTTTTTTTATAACCAACATCACATTTTTGACACTTCAGACATTAGTTAATCAGACATGCATTACAGTACAAACTGGCCACAGTAGAACGATTATGTTAATATAATATAATACTGATCACAGCTGCTGACAGTTGCTTTCACGGTTGGGGAAAAACAAAACAGCACCAGAATTTTTGCTTAAAATTAACACCCAAAAATCAACCAGTTTATGCCGTCACATTCATTACCTTGTGTACAGCACTTAAGCAGTGTACTCGCACACAGGAATCATTTTTTTTCTGTTGCTTTTTATAGAAAGTGAATAGACAATCAATAGCACACACATAATGTAGGACATACTGTGTTAATCAACAGGAAAATGAAACTGGTTAAAAAAAATAAAAAAAAAACGTGAGAATGAATTGATCCAAATAGTCTGTAAGACTTTCTCAAAAGGAGCATGTGAGATTGCTTCTCAAATTTCCTTTTTTTTTTTTTTGTGGTTGCTATGCTGATGTAACAAACAAACAAACTCTAAAGGCAAACTTCAGAGTAACACCTAGTTGATTGTATCTCAGTAGGTGGAATTTGCACCTTTAGTCATTAATGTTGTAATGGTGACACATCATGATCCTTTTTAAAGAGCTGACATGTTTCGGAGACCAGTCACTCACAGCATTTTGCCGTCCTGTCCCAAACATGCTCATTCTGTTTATGTAGTTTTGCCCTTTTGTAGAAATGTTTTGTTTTTCTTATTTTTTTTTCTCATAGACAGTCAAATTGCAGGATTTTTTTTATCACCTTCTTATTTGGAATGATGTCATACCAGGCAGGGAATCTCAACACATAGTTCAAGCAAATTTATGGAAAATGGTAGAATTTGAGGAAAAACAAAATTCATATATTTGAATTTTGGTTTTCCTTAAACATTTTGTACACATACACAATGGAGACCCATATGAATGTCTAAAAATGTTCGAATAGATGCCTCCAAGGTTTTTTTTTTTTTTTTTTTTTTTTTTTGCCACTTTCTTATAAAGACTGCCCTCGGCTCAACAGAACTATATAAATTCAACAAATACACCAGCAAATAAGCATGATCTGAAATTTGTCAAATGTTTCACCTTATCAAGCAGCAGGAATATTTATCTGCCATCTAAACTTTCTGTAATTTAATCTTGGTATACGTATAAAGGTACACATAGGAGTCAGTACTGTATATGCAAACAGCGAAGTGAGTATTCTGGATATTGGTGCTGGCTTAGTATATACAGTATATACCTGGTGTTGTGGGCTTTTGATTTGAAGATTTATTTTATTTTTTGAAACATTTAACTTTTGCAATGTTGGGTGAATATTTCATCCGTGCGTCTAAACTCTCAGCAGTTAGGGAATGGGGCTTTTGCATTCGGCTGACATTTGGATCGTATCCGGGCTGTATTGCACTTTTTGCTAAGCTGCTTTATCGCTTTGTGGGCACTGGTTTGGTTGACCTGTGTGTGTGCGTACACGTGTACTGTGTATGTTTGCTTATTGAGTTGTAAAGATTAGGAGAGATGGGCTGGTATGGCATCCTCTTTTGTGTCCTCTTTTGTGCTTAATTAATGATCTCTGTCTGTGTGCGTGTGTGTTTTAAAGGATTGGTCAGTAGACTTTAATCGGTCGCTGAGTCGAAGAGAAAAAAAGAAGCCAAGCGATGAAGTAATGCTTACAGGCATCAATCAAACAGGAGAACAAGCAGCCAAGACCAGTAACAGGTAAGCAGACCTCAGTCAGCCCTTTTTTTTCTTTGCTGTGGTATTTCTGTGTCTATACTCAGAATTACTAGAGTGAGTAAATGGCTAGAGTTTTTGTGTAATTCTGAATTTAGGACCATCCAAAGACTGTCACCTCTACACTTACAGTAAAGCTACAAGGCTGTGGAGTCAGGCCTTAAAGGAGAAATCTGTCATTTTTCAGATTTATAATTTGCTTTACATTGCAGGCATAATGGCAGTTGTTGAACATTTTCTAATAACTGTAACACACATTTAAAACTCCATCTGTTCTCAGGAAGTAATGTTTTTGGATAACAAAAAAGAGCAATTCTGTTCTTTATATAGTTCCTTAGAGTAATAACCTCCAAATTGATGTTAGTGTTATCCATGCACCATGAGGTTTGTGTGAACCACATAATTGCAGGTCCCTACTTCTTAAAACCTAGACATCTCAAAGCACATATCATACCCATTTTAAGTTTAACTTAGAAATACCTACCTGAATTATTCGTTTTCTGTGGTCGTTTCTTTTTTGCCGTATAGGGAAATGCGACTCAATTGAATCTGTGTCAATTACACAATGAGTTGAAAAACACTGATCATTTCTTTTTCACCTTTAACCTCTTCATTCATGCTTCTCCCTTTTGCAGTGTTTGAGTAAGCCTTTAAAATAAATGACTGAACAGGATGTGTTTAGTTTGTGCCCAATGTTTCTCTGAAAGCACTGACTCATTTTATTTAAGATGGAACAGGAAATAATGCAGCACAGACAAAGCTTGTAGACTTGCAGTAAAATACTATTCCATGTATTTCTTTTTGTTAATTACTATAGGACCTATTCATAATTGTAGTGCTTTTGGTTAAACATTATTGTAAAACTCCCTGTTCATGAAGGTCACTTTTGTCTGGCTTTTTTCCTGGGGCCTTTTAAAAGTGGTCTGTGATGGGTGGGTACATGATTATGCTCAGAAGGAGTTTCCTCTAAGAATGTGAAGTATGCCAGAAGGGGCTTAACCTTTATATGACCTAGTAGGCTAGTGGGCCCATACCTGTGTATACAATAGGAATATTTTTCTATCCTATGAAATCATTCACATGAACATTCCGGTCCAGTTACCAGGGAATAGCTCATCATTTATCAATAGCTGGACATTTCAAATATTTTTTAAATTCATTTATTTATTAATTGTAATTTCAGGAACTATAGCGAATCATTGTATGAAATGCTACCTTAAAGATCCTTTTCTGCAGTGTGGGTCTCGCACCATGCATGTATCCCAGGAGCACTGCCAGCATAACATGGTCAAAACATGGTATTGGTGCTAAAAAGTGTATCAGCTACATAAAAAGGTGAATTTTCAGATAGGATCATATAACAATTTTTCATAATACTTAATGCTTATCATCTCCCGATCCATGCTTCATTTTCTCTTTAAATATGCATACACACTTATATTTTTATCATATAAAAAGAAACATGCACAATTTCATGTCCTTTTATGCAGTGGCAGTAACTTTTTTTAAAATCCAAATTTCAGTGATCTTACTCGTCATTCAGATTAAACTTTAAATTTAGATTTCACATGAAAACACATAAACCTGAAAAAGTGTGTTCTTCTAAAATGCCAAATTATTAAGATATTGCAGCATGAATTTGACATGGTTATGGACACTACAAATTTTTTTTTTTTTTTTTTTTTTTTTTGTGGATTCAAATTCTGCATGGAATGCTTTATTTTAAGCAAAAAATTTTACAGCTCCTATGCTTCTAGAATCTTACACTTTTCTTTGAGTATTGATAATTTTAGTATCAATACTCGTAAATAAATATTAATAATTTTGCATTTTTAATTATTATTGTTTGAAGCGAGACAATATGATGATGAAAAATTACCATTTTGGGGGCATGTATAAAATCATCTCTCCAAAAACGGCTGAAGTTAGGAACCTGAAATTTTAAGGAAGCAAAATTGGTCACTTCCATGTTGCGTAAACTTGAAATGCACAGTAGCTTCTTTGGCCTGCACATTTTCTGTATTCTATATATAACATATAGAATAAAAAATCAGCACCAGTACTGTGTTTTGGCCAACTTTATTTCAGTTGGCCATAAGTCTTATAATGTTTAAGCTTGTTCCAGTGATGTCTAAATGCTAACACTGGTGTATTGTTTTCTAATTATTGGTCTAATGTCTTTTTAATGCATTGCTTTCTGTAGAAGCTGTCATACTGTTCGAAAAACACATTCGGTGGTATTTATGTCACAATTCTGTTTTTCTTCACGTTATTAGCTTGACTGTGCCCAGTAGCACAGAACCAGTGGGCTTAAACCCATTTGACGACGAGGATGACGAAGAGGAGACGCCAGAAGAGCGGCCCAACAGCAGCCCAGCCAGTGTGAAAAAAGAGGAAGTTGTTGCCAAAATGTTCGTGAAGAAATAACACCTGTTACTGTTCTGCTCTTTTTCACTGCGTATCTGCCTTCCTCTTGCTGCGGTGTTGTCCTGTGCGCGCCTTGTTTGTTTCCTTTTTGCTTTCGTTTTCTCCCTCAGTTCTCTCTCTCAGGTGCCTGTTCTTTCTCTGCATGGTTGCACGGTGTAGATCATGTGTTAACAAGCACATGTGCACACTGCCTCCTGTGTTTTTGTTCCACAGTGAAACCTGGTCTTGAGCCATGCAACTGTTCAGTCAGATCTTTTTTTGATCAGTATCAAATATCAGTAGAAATACTGTCAAATACAGTGCCCTTCACAATTATTGGCACCCCATGTAAATATTAGTAAAAAGAATTAGTTGGAAAAAAAATCTAATCTAATCCCTGGTAAAGAAGTATTATGGCTATGTTTCGTACAAGATGGTTTGACTGTAACACTTCTCTCTGTTTGTTTCATTTGATTTTTTCTCCTAGTTTATTTGTTGGCTGCATTCTGTTTACGCCCCCTGTGGTCACTTAACAAAATGCAGCCAGTTAATGGCCTTTATGTGGAGTGTCTTGTGCCTGATGCTTGCCTTGTGGTTTTGAGCTAATACTTAAACTGTGCTTGCTGGCTGGATTCTGACATAATCAAGATTGCTCTTTCAAACTTGTAAATGTCACGATGATAAACAAGTATGCCGTTCATAGATCGACAGCCTGAGCTTCTGTGGGATGATGCTGTCGCATGTGTTTGTGCATTTGCATGGGTTTGTTTGTGTTTATTGGTTTCTTTCACTTGGTGACCCAGTGGTTTTACTTTTGTCATGCTTCTCTGAATTTTCCTGGCTTCCAGCAACTGTCATCTTGGATGTCTGGGCATAGACAGCTGCCAGTCGGCATGTCCTGTTCTGGCAACTGCCAGTTGTCCATCATTAAGTGGTGTTTTCTTTTCTCACAGTACCACCAACGTACAGATGACACGGGATTTGTCAGATGAGGAGTCTGGGAACCCTTTTGCAGCAGACACCAATGGAAACGGGAACCCGTTTGAGGACGAGCCAGGTTCTCCCACGGTCTCAGTCCCCGTACGAGCGCTATACGACTACGATGGCCAGGAGCAGGATGAGCTGACTTTCAAAGCAGGTACAGGAAAATCAGGGCAAACACACAGAGAACCTCGTAGATGTTTTTTCTCCAATACACTGGTAATCACCAGAAAACTAGAACTGGCTGGGCATTTTTACAGCCCACCACTGTGGATTCCAGACTTTCTTCTATTTTAATGTAGATCTAAAAGTCTCTCGAGTTTACACAGAATAGTGTAGAAAACAAACTGTACACTATTGGTGTAGAAATCAACTGAGCAGCAGATCTATCAGTGGAATCACCTTGTTTAGAGGAGGCATTCACTATGGATAGTCCACAAACCTGCAGGAGCGCACTTTATATTCAATACTAAGAACGATTCTGGAACGTTCAGTTGAACTGTCATATGAAATGCCATATGTTTTGAGTGCTCTCATTATTGAACGCAGCTTTGCTGTACAGTCAAGCGTGGTCCTGAGCTCTCATACCAGCCAGGCAGACGCATGGGCAGGGAAACTCTATCAGATGAGTGACCCTAAGTGTGTGGAAGGAAGAAAAAAAAAAAAAACTTTTTTTGTATAATCTTCTATAAACTATAGGAGTACAAATAGAATCATTATTTCTTACTGTGCAATTATTATACTTTTTTTTTGGTCACTGTACTGATCTTTTTATTTATTTATTTTATTTTATTGCAAAATAATTTTGGATCAGTTCTGGTAAAATGCAATGTGGCAAAGTCTATTATGTGCCTTTGTCTCAATTTCCATTTCTCTCTGAAAGGTGATGAATTTATTAAAATTGGAGAGGAGGATGAGCAGGGATGGTGCAAAGGGCGCCTGAAAGATGGCCACGTTGGACTCTACCCAGCTAATTACGTTGAAGACATTCAGTGACCAGAGAGGAAATGAGAAGAGTGGCAGGGAAGAAGGCAAGATGAGGAGAAGGAGAAAGGAGGGGAAGGTGAGAAGCTGCTCTGATGATGAGAAGCTGCTCACTATTCCCCCCTTGTGGTGGAGGCTGGACCAACCGCTGCAATAATTCAAAATGTCTTTCCACCCTAATTTTCTTATAGATGCTGCCCTTCTTTGGAGATCCAGGAACAGATAAAATGCTATGATCTCATCACAGTATTTTTTTTTTTTTTTAGTAAAGACTGTAAACAAGAGATCTGCACAAAAGGGCAGCAAGACATGCTGTATTTTAATGACTTTCATAGAACACATATCATTCTATATTTGACCATGCTGAATACAGTGTCAGACTGTCAGCAATTTCCTCATATAAAGTCTAGATTCTAGTTCTAACAGAAATATAGAGCATCTTTAGTTGGACAGTTTCCTGGGTCACAGTTTTCTGTGTTGCTCTCATATTGCTCAAGGTCAGAGATACCTGCTTCGTTAATAATAAAATTCATTTTGTTTTATCTGCTCATTGGTATGCTTCCACAAGCATTCCATTAAAAAGCTATATTTTGGTAATTAACTTATTGCCAAGACATGCAGACTACATAGTGAAAATATTGCCTTGTTCTGAAAGTGGGACATCTTCAGAGTATCTCTTTATTTTTCAACACTGTATCCATTAGTGATGCTTCAAATGAAGTCTAGAGGTTTTATTTTCTAACCAGATTTTATTATTTTTACACAACATATGAGGGTTTTTTTTTTTTTAATAGTCAGGCTTGACCCTGAACCAAACTAGACCAAAGCCAGGCTGAATGCTGGAGTATCTTTTCAGCGAACTGCTGGAGTGTGGTCATTGTTCCATGTGACTTGTGCTGTTCACCTTTATTGCTGGTCAAGTCAGGAACGTTTTCACTTTCACAAGAAAAAAACGTTTGTTGCATTTCTTGTTTAAGCAATATCTTGTTTTGTTTCAAATAGGTTCATATCAAATAGTTTATTTGTTCTTGGGAAAGGTCTCTCACTTGAAGTTGTCAGCTTCATTTTAACCTGCACTGGACTCTTCACAGCAGATACACAGAAGAAAAATTGAATGCTATGTTAAAATTTGTTACAAACGCGATGTCCACTCACTCACATAAAATGTTTCACATCAAGATAGAGTAATGTAAGGAAAAGATGTAGAAGCGTGATAGTATTTGTGCAATTATAATGAACAATTTTTTTGGGGGGGCGGGGGGGGGGGTTAGTGCGGAATGGACATTACAAGTAAAAAAAATTTTCTTTTTTTGAGACTAATTTATGAAATGCCATAAGTGCTTCAACCTTGGCTCCTGGACAAATGCTGTGATTTTGAATCAGAATGTATATTAAGCATTTATGTTATTATGATATTGAATGTTATGAATTTATGCTTTTGTTACTATATTTTGTTATTATATGAATTTTATTCCATTCTTGCAGATGATGTTGAGTTATTTAGACACAATTATCAAATGTTATTTTGTTTTGATTTTGTTCTGAGAGTTTGTATTTAGTATTTTATTACCACCTGCCCGTAATAGCTGTTCCCTCATAAGAGCATATGAATTTGGAAAGTATCCGAGGTTTGTTATTTAGAAGTGACAGAAGATCTTTAACATATGCATTTGGCTTTGTAAACCAGCAGCCTTGCTGGAACAAGTACACACTGTTCATTTTGTCACCTTGGCAGTTGGCAAATAAATGATTTTAAATTATACTTTGTCGCTTCACTTCACACTGGATTGATTTTAAAGGGGAAATTTTGTAATCTCAACATTTTTCGTCTAATGAAATCTCTCAAATGTTCCACAGATGATATCAAAACTAGATTCAGCCTTATTAATTTGTATGTTGATGCATTCAATTACATTTTTTTGTATGCTGCTTTTAACAATTCATTGTCATTTTAACAACATCAAAGTCATTGTCGCAAAGCAGCTTTATACAATCAAATCATCTTTACATCACTTCAGTTGTGACTGAGAGCTGAGAATTTTTAGCTTTCCTACCTATTGTAGTAACCACTGCATGTTTGATTCATATCTAATTATTCTTAATGTCCAAGTTATGTGAGCTTACACACATTATAAGATCATGAAAGTGATAAAAGACAAGAAGACAGCAAGAATTAGTTTGATCACCTCACTTTGTTTTCTTTCTTTCTCTCAAGCCAAATAATAATTGAAAAAATAAAAGTCTGATTTTAGGTGGCACGGTGTTCTCACAACTCCAGGGTTGAGGGTTTGATTCCCGTCTCGGATCTTTGTGTGTGGAGTTTGCATGTTCTCTCTGTGCTTGGTGTGTTTCCTCCAAATACATGCAAATTCAATTTAATTGAATATAAAAAGCCATCAATACAAATACCAGTTAAAATAACAAATAAAATACAACTGTTGGAATGATAATAAATGGAATTAGTCTGTTGGTGCAAAATAAACATCTGTATAAAATCTGCAAATATATATATGTGTGTGTGTGTGTGTGTGTGTGTGGGTAAATTAATATAAAAGGTTAGAAAAAGTACTGCTTAATAGCCATGCATGGATTAGCACCACTTCCAGGGAATCAATGAATTAATTTATAGCTTTGACACTGGAGAGCCCTTCCAAAAAATAAATAAATAAATAAATAAATGCCCCAGCACAGAATACTACAGAAGATTAAATAACAAATCAGATGAATAAAAATGAAAAATTATTTAGATAAAATTAGAAGAATAAATTAAACAAATAAATTAATTAATCAAGAATTGAACCGCACTGTGGTACAGACACACATGGGGTCTGTAGGGACTGGGTTTTAACAGAACATGTGACCAATAATTCCCATCTGACCTAACTTTGCGTTTTCTGAATGCCATTAGTGATGTGTCTTTCCGAGTGAATCGACTCTTAAATAAACAAGGATTCTTGTTTGTGGTATATACACACACACAACACAGTATATATAATTTCCACAAACAAGAATCAACAAAAAATGAACAACTATATATTATTTGTTCGTTTTTGTAAGCTACGTCATATGCACGTTTTCATAAATAAAATCAGACATTGTAGAAGAAATAATACAACCCGGTGATTCTTGAAAATTGTTAATTTGGCATAAACTAACACGCCAAAATTGCGTGATCACGTGATACAATATCATGAATATAGGCAAAGCTTAAATGCACCGAGTGAAAACAAAAAGAAAATGTGACGTGCCTAAAAAATTGTAAGATCATCAGTGTTTCATTAAAAAAGTCTTTGAAGTCTCATTTGGCTAAAAGCTGTTTATTCATCTGCACATTGCTGAGTGATGAAATGTACTTCTTGTTGTACGTGTTTTTTCACGTTTGACCTTTACTTGCATAACCAACATGTGTTAACATATCAACTGGTGGGATTTTGCACCGGAACTGGCAACCCTTAATAAAGTAATACGTTATACTGAGGTATCAGATGAGCGAGCGCTTGTTCTTATCGATCACCTGCACAGTGAGTCACTGACCAGGAGTTACTTCATGACGTCAGATGCGCGCTCCTGTATGTACTGCGGCTGGTGTTGTGCGCTAAAATGCCCCTCTGTCACGGATCGCCCCCCTACATAATCTCTTTCAAAATTTAGAACATACTGTAAATTCATAGGTTTACGATTTACAAATGACAAATTACACCAAACGAATTTTATAATCAAATAAGCAATGTAAAAAATACATTTTGTATATGATTTTTTAAATTAATATATATTTTATTATATTTATAAATATAATAAAATTATTAATTATAATTATAAATATAATTATAATTATTTAATTATAAATATTTTATTATATTTATAATAAAAATAGTTATTTAACGTAAACTTTTTTTATGACATGACAAACCCCTGCAAAATTAATGTGCCACAAAATAAACATCATATGAGAATTTACATCAATGGTCTCGGCGGCTGTCACGTGCCTAGGGTTCATTATAATAGTAATATTATATTTGATAATATTATATATTTGATAGAGATTGGAGGAGGGGGGGGGAATCCGTGGCAGGGGGGGGGGGGGTATTTTAGCGCATAACACGTGCACATGTACGTCGGCTCGTGTGCGCGCTCTGGTGCTGGACTTCTGGACTTCTACTCTATAGGGTTCTTACAGGAACGCCGCCTAGTGTGGGTTCGGCGTAGAAATGGAATTGGAACACAGCCGGCCCTATCCAGTGCGGCAGTGATGCGTTTAGGATGCGGCCTGGTTTGACGTTGAATACGGAAGTGAAGTCCTGGTTCAGTATTGTTCCTGCTCCGTTCCTGTCAGGTGAACGCGTCTTCATCAACAGGTGACAAACATGACGGACCCCTCCAAGCACGACATCTCTGCCATCTTCAAGCGGCTACGCGCCATTCCTACTAACAAGGTGAGTAATAAAACCCCCGAGAAGAACTGGAGTGGTTTTTTTTTTTTTTTTAACATGAGGAAGTAGACAGGATGTTTGACACGTCACTCTGTTGCTGAAACATATGGCAGCTCTTCTTCAGCCTGTTTATGCTCTTCCACCTTTCAGGATTTTCGTGTTTTCAAGCGACTGACTGTCACCTGAACATCTGTTTTATTATCCTCTCCGTGCAAACAGATTTATTTTGTCTGTTCAACTCTTGTCTTCATTCCTTTACACGTTATGACTCCCTTTTAGTTTTACACTTACTCAAATGTCTCCTAGGTGCAGAACTTCCAGGCCTCACTGGTTCAGATTTCCTATTTAAAATCCAATAATCCAGTTAAGTCCGAATCCTGAATGTGTTCACATTGCTCAGGTTCCCAACCCTAAAGTGAGTAAACTAGAACTGCACAATTAATTGCACAAAAACACTATATGGCTGTGTGCAACAAAAAAAAAAGACAGCAGTTTATGAATAATTTCACTGACTCACTCACTCATCGTCTGTACCGCTTTATCCTGTATACAGTGTCGCAGCTGGTGTGAAGCCTGTCCCAGGAGACTTCGGGCATGAGACAGGTTGCCAATCCAGGCAGGTCACGCGCACGTTTGGGAACGCTCATTAAGCTAATCTGTGGCAGGAAACCGGAGCACCCGGAGGAAACCCACCAAGCACGTGGAGAACATGCGAAAATACGATCATTTGCTGTTTACCTAGATAAATATTAAATAAAATATTAAATACGAAACACTACATTTAATAGATTTAGTAGAGTACAAGTCACAATCTCAAAATGTATCAAAATAATCGCAATTGGGGCGACGTGGTGGCGTAGTGGGTAGCACTGTTGTTCGATTCCCATCTCAGGTCTGTGTGCATGGAGTTTGCATGTTCTTCCCGTGCTTGGAGGGTTTCCTCCGCGTACGCCAGTTTCCACCTATAGGCCAAAGACATGCAGATTAGACAAATAGCCGTTCCCAAATTGCCAGTAGTGTATGAATGAGCGTGAGATGTGTCCCTGCGATGGATTGGCACCCTATTGAAGTTGTACTCCGCCATGTGCTCGAAATTTCCTGGGTTAGCCTTTAGGCTTCCTGCAACCCTGTGTGGGACGATCATTGACAACCTGCACAGAAAAGGTGCACAAGCAACAGGGATAACCCCAGCCTTAAGAGGATGGTGAAATGAATTTGGGGGAGATTCACAAGGAGTGGACTGCAGCTGGAGTCAGTGCTACAAGAGCCACCATGCACAGACGTACTGTAGCCACTCTTGAATCAGAGGCGCCTTAACTGGGCTAAGGACAAAAACTGACTGAACTGTTACTCAGTGGGCCAAAGTCCTCTTTTCAGATGAAAGTAAATTTAGCATTTCATTTGGAAATCAAGGAACTAGAGTCTGGAGAAAGAGAGGAGAGGCACAGAATCCATGTTGCTTGAGGTCCAGTGTAAAGTTTGCACAGTGGGTGGTTTGGGGAGCCATGTCATCTGCTAACCTAAACCCCATAGAGAATCTATGGGGTATTGCGAAGAAGAAGATGCAAGACATCAGACCCAACAACGTAGAAGAGCTGAAGGCCTCTATCAGAGCAACCTTTTATTGTTCTTAAGTGATATTCTGATTTTCTGAGATAATGAATTTTCGGTTTTCATTAGCTGTAAGCTATAATCATCAAAGCTGAATGAAATAAAGACTTGAAATATATCAGTCTGTGTGTAAAGAATCTAATATAATCTGTGTATGAGTTTCACTTTTTGAATTGAATTACTGAAATAAATCAACTTTTTGATCATATTCTAATTTATTTAGATGCACCGATATATGCAAGGCCATTCATCTGCTTGCTACAAACCAAAACTTTTGCTTCCAGCACCTGCAGATTCATGTTCTCTTTGACCAAAAATGAAAGAAGTGAAATTTTTATGATTAAGATCTTAAATAAAGTAATCATCCCGGTCATACACAGAGGTTGAGCTGTTGAAGTCCAGTAAACTCCCACAAACATGACAACCGTAAAACTTACTACTAACTGGCATTAGTACACATGCAGATTGATGTGCTGTGGTGTAGTGGTTATCACTGTCGTCTTGCACCTCCAGGGTCCGTGGTCGATTCCCGGCCAGGCTCGATTCCTGTCTCTTTGTGCATGGAGTTTGCATGTTCTCCCCATGTGTTGTGGGTTTCCTCCGGGTACACCGGTTTCCTCCCACAGTCCACAGACATGCAGGTTAGGCTAATTGCCGTTCCCAAATTGCCCGTAGTGTGAGAGTGTCTGTGCTCTGCGATGGATTGGCACCCTGACCAGGATGTACCCCGCCTTGTGTCTCTGAAAGGCTTCAGGCACATTGTGACACTGAATACAGGATAAAGAGGTATGGATTATGAGTGAGTGAGTGAAAGTTGTAGTGTTTGTTTCTCCTATCTACGGAGACTCGCCATATTTTAATTCATAGTAAAATTCTTTTGAATTTAAGTGCCAGAATTTTAAATACATTTTAATATGACCTCCTGGTTAACCAGCCATTATCCAGTTTCCTAACTCTTTAACTCTTTAACCTTTTCAAAATCACTCCTCTATGTTTGCCCTGTTCCTGGGGTCTCATTCCGTTGGGGGGGAAACTGTAGACATGCAGGCACGCCAACTTTACAGTTTTATTACATGTTTAGATGAAGTGAGAAAAAGGAGTTGGTGTCGTAGTTCATGTCTGGAAGCTTTGCTGTAACAATGCATTGCAACTCATGTTTGCATGTAGAGATTATATTTAAGCCTGGCAATCATTTGCTGTAAGCTAATATCAGGTTTCAGTTTGGTGCAGGGTTAATAGAAAAAAGATAATACAATGTTTTAGGTTAACACCTTAAATGAATAAGCCTACCTTATTTATTAAAACCTACAGGTTATGGAGTGCTCTATGACCAGGGTTGGGAATATGGAAATATGGTGTACTATACAGATTATTTTGACATTTGTGCCATATATTAATGAAAAATTACCAACACAGAACCACTATTGACTGCTCTATTGCTGATCCAATTAGTCAAGAGATTTATTGGAGAAATTGAGGTTCAGCTTGTGCGTTATTAAAGTTTCCCAGCGTTGCTCCCCTTGATGGACTCATTACCACCAGTTATCACACTATCACCACAATCCAATAACAAACCTCTACTGTACAGCTCAGATTGACCTGAGAACAGATAGCTGATAAGAGAAGTATCATGCATTCTTTTTTTTCCATGGTACTGTCTAAGATTAATGCATTTGTGTTCCAATTTAAATATATAAATCTATTATTTATGTGGATGTAAGGGACAAAGCCGAAAATTTAGTGCATTTGTGTTAATTTAAAGGAAAGGTATTCAGCAGCACATTTTGCACAACATTTATAATCAGTTGATGTGTTACTTTTCAGTGACGTTAATAATATATTACTTTTACCTAATACTTTTCCATAAACGTAGATTACTAGTGAAAATCCAAAGTAACATAATATTAATTTTCCTATCCTTTCTAAAAATAAAAAAAGGGGAGGGGGAGAGGGAGTTGGGTAACTTTTCTAAACGAGTCAGGATGGCGGCGCCGACACACAAGGACAGCTGCAGTGACCATGCAGGAGCAGCTGTAGGAGGCCAACAAAACATTTAACCAGAGGGACCAAATTTTTTCCAAGCAAACAATCCAACGTTATTTTTGAGCCTATCATTAATTTAGATAAATAACTGTCATATTCCTTAAAGGTCCAGTCTGTCCAGTTTTTTTCTGATGATACATGACAGATGGATGCCGCCTTATTTAGCCTTGTTTGCTTCATTGATGATTTAAGCCATTATGTCTTAAGCCTCCTCAGGAGACTAAAACTCCTCTCAGGAGGCAAGGACAACTAACACTTTTACCTGTCTGAAGGGACCTCTCACTTCCGTTTCTTCTGGTTGCCAATCTATCACAGGAAACAAACACAGATTGCAAATTTATCACCGGGCCACACACTCATTTACACACTACAGGCAATTTGGGAATGCCAACAGAAGGAAACCGGAATATGCGGAGAAAACCAGCCCAGCACAAGGAGAGCATGCAAACTCCACGCACACAGAGCAAAGGTGGAAATCAGCACCCTGGAGGTGCAAGACTACAGTGCTAACAATTAAGCCACTGTGCCTTCTCCTAGACCAAATCTAGACATATGCACTTCATATGAGTGAATTTATTATAAAAGATTAAAAGCCTTTTACAGCATTCCCTTGACATATAAATGGGCCTCAAAATAAACCTTTATGGTGACACCTTTTCAAGATAGTTGACAAAATCATTATATGTGCTAGTTATGTTGTAATGGTTTTGTTGCAGGCTACAGAGATTATTGTGTGAAACTGTGTAGTGATATCCAGGGTGAGGTACAGTAGCAATACAAAAAGGCAACACACGAGTGCTATACTTGCCTATTTTCAATATTATACTCATAAATTGATGACAGCTGTATAACTTGATTTATCCATTTCTCCTTTTCTTTTTTTGCCTAAACTGGGCATCTGGTGGCTTTGAATTATTCTTATTATTTTATTTTATTATTATTTTTTTTTTTAAACCTAGGTGGTTTTAATGTTATGGCTGATATGTACATACTGTATGGATAGATAGGTTTTTTTTTTTTTAGGTATAGTTTTGGCCACCATTGTAAATAAGTGTATTCTCGCCTCACATCTAGTGTTATGCAGACAAGCCCTTACTGAAGATTAATGAGTAGATGTGATATGGCTATGTTTTTATATATTGATTGACAGCCCAAAGCACGCTGAAATATGTACCTTACTTTTGTTCAGGCCTGTTTTGACTGTTCTGCAAAGAACCCAAGCTGGGCTAGCATCACCTATGGTGTGTTCCTGTGTATTGACTGCTCAGGGACGCACCGTTCTCTAGGGGTGCATCTGTCATTCATCAGGTATGATAAAACACACGTGCCATTGTATTCTTCTGCCTTACTTATTTTATTGCACACACAGTAATTAGGAGCAATTTACTCAACAAATTACTTGTTGAGCAGGTCTACTGAACTGGATTCAAACTGGTCCTGGTTTCAGCTGCGCTGCATGCAAGTTGGAGGAAATGCCAGTGCTGTAAGTGGTCTTCCTTTTACATCTGAGAGTTTTTTAAAATGCTGATAATTTGCTTCATGAATAAATGTGTAATGTAACACTGCTCTGTCTCTGCCACTTTTACACATCCCAGTAGTGACCTGAAGAACTGTATTTGTATGCAAATGCTAAATATTTTTTTTAATGGTCCACGCTGAACTTTCCAATCATACGGGTATGGACATCAGAGGTTTATTAAATCAAATGTGTTTTTCTGTTCTCCTTACAGTCTGCCTTTTTTAACCAGCACGGCTGCACTGCCATTGAAACCAATGCGAAATATAACAGCCGTGCAGCGAAACTTTATAGAGAGAAGATCAAGACTCTGGCTACCCAGGCCACCAGACAACACGGCACTGAGGTCAGACACACAAATTGCATTTTAAAAATCCTGCAGACATTCTTATATCCTATCATATGCAACTGCTTGTAGGTGAAGTTCTTTCAGGTCTAAAAGAATGTATGAATTTTTTTCTCTATAAATTAAGGTTCTTTTTCTCTTCTGTTTCTCTCTCTCTCTCTCTCTCTCTCTCTCTCTCTCTCTCTCTCATTAGCTCTGGCTGGATGGTCAGGCTCCTCTTTCTCCAACATCTCCTTTGGACAAGCATGAAGACTTTTTCAGCCAGCACACAAAGGTACAGTAGATGCGTGTGTGTGTACGTGTATAAGTGTCAATCTTTTCATTAAAAAGCTATGCTGTATTTTTTTGCTCCAGGCAAATGATGACACACAAATTCCCTGTTAATATTGATGTCTTCGTTTCTGTCTCACAATAATGAATAACTTTGTCATGTGTTTTTATGTAAATTATAAAATACAATGGGGTGCACTGTTCTAGCAAATCATTGACGAATCGACACTATGGCTTAAAGGCTATCGTGAGCTAAATCAAGCTCACTGCATTTGATGTTTAAGTACATTTTGAGGTACATACAGTCTTCAAGTACAAACGTTTACATTCACTCGAGTTATACTTTTACCTGAGATACCTAGACTTTTACTGATGTACAGGATTTGTGTACTTTGGCCATCGCTGGTAGTGCAGTAAAGCGTGTGGTGTACCGCATTCTGGCATTTCGGCTTCTTAAGAAGCACAGCAAATTCTATGTAAATACAACAAGCTTTGTAGACAAAACAGTATGATGACCCCGCCCAAAATTAGGCATGTACGGATGAACCAGGTCAAATCATGCCTCCCATCACTTAGTCACTGGGATTAATAGTTTATGTCCGTGTATTAATCCAGTTTTCTGTGTTTTTGCTGCTTTTTTTCCTCATGCTCAGAATGATGGGAACGCCTTTGAGCAAAATCAAGCACAGGACGTGACCTTGCAAGATAGAAATAACAACGGTATGAAAATCAAGACAAGCATTAAATTTATTCTGTACTTTGGTTTATCCGTGTGTGGCTCTGTCTGCTTGACTGTGTGCGAATGTGTTTCTAACTCCTATTCGTTATCTGTAGACAATCAAGAAGGCCCTTCTGTTGAGCTTCTGAGTGCTTCTCCAAAAGCTGTTCTAGGTAAAGATACTGTATGTATCAGAAAATAGTTTTAACTGTGTTTAAATGTGGCCAATTACTGTATGGTTTCATGCCTTTTTCAGAGCCGTCTTTACTCAAAAAGAAGCCGGCACCAGCCAAAAAAGCAGTGAGGATAAATTTTCTTATAAATTTATTTCTAATAAATATAGTATAAATTGTGCCTGTGTTTACTGATACTAGCTGTAGTATCCCGTGAGTGCAGATAAAAACACTGTATCATGTTGTCCCGTAGCTGGGTGCAAAGAAAGGAGGTCTGGGGGCTCAGAAAGTGAGCAGCCAGAGTTTCTCGGCCCAGGAGAAGAGAGCTCAGGCTGTGGACAAACTACGTCAGGAGTCAGTCACTGAGAAGAGTGCCAAGCCCGAAGAGCCAGTGTGAGTCTCCTTTTACAGTACATGTTTTTACCTTCACAGGAATGTAATGCAGTCATTAAATATGGATTTAGCCTGTGAAATTAATTTATGTGATCAAATTATTTGTGCCCATGTATATTGAATACTGCGATGTCATAAATCAGAGGTTCAGGGGGTATTCGTTGTGGCAGATTTATTACGCACCATTTGCTCGTGGAGGATGTGGGCATTCCTTCAGCAGCAGGTGGGATTGGGATATTAAACCATACCCATGTGTACCTCAACTAACATTAAAGCAGATAACAATGAAGGACAGCATCATGTTTTTTTTTTTATCGTAAAATAAATGTTTACACAAAATTTAATCAAGAGCTGATTATTTAGCAAATGGGATCCTTGAGTCTACTGTTTTTTGTTTTGTTTTTTTTCTTTCAACCAGATTACCAAAAGAAAGAGCTGACACAATGGATTAAATGCAATTGTTGTTATTACACTGATATTTAAATTAGAAGGGCTAGATATGGTGCATGACTATTATTTTTTTTTTATTATTATTATAATTTTTTTTTATATACATGCTGAAAACCATGCTTAGGTTTTTTCTTAAAGGTACAATAATGACATGGAGTTCATCTCTTGCTGACTAATGGCATTTTGAATTTCACTTTGTTACTTAAATAAAACATGCAGGCAGCATATACAGTGTTTTTTTCCCTTTCTTTCTTTGTCTTTTTTAAAGAAATATCTTGTTTTAAGACGGATGAAAAACATTTTAATGAACAGCACATGATCATACTAATGTCAGTGAGTAATTGTGAAACATCAAGAGAAATAGATGTTAGATGATTTTAAAAGAGACTTCATATATATAATAGCTTTGTAGCAGTGGTGCTCCTGGTCATGTTGTAATGTGTTTTCTTTCTGTCTGGTGTCTCTTTGTCAGTGTGACATCGCTGAGGCTGGCCTATCAGGATCTGGAGCTCCAAAGAAAGAGGGATGAGGAAAAGCTGCGAGGGCTCGAGGGCAAAAAGAAGGAGCAGGCAGAGAGGCTGGGGATGGGTTTCTCCAACAGGAGGTCAGGGATTTTAAATCGAGCAGTCATCCTTAAATTTGTTATAATGATGTGATTTTGAATGCGGTGCTACTGCTACTATGTTTTGCATTCATTTGATTAGGTTACGATGGACTGTCTATAGTCAACAAACCATCTAAAACCTGTCAACAAACAGCCTGTGCAGTTACTCTTAAAACTGCTGTGAACAGTTGATTGTTATTGATGTATAGTATATGATTAACTTGTTGGTTTTCTTCGAAACAGCTTTAATAATTCAACAGCATCATGATATAATGTAAGATAATATAAAAAAATATAAAAAAGCCGCCACAATTTTAAAAGCACAGCAGCATGATGATCTAGTGTGTGTGTGTGTGTGTGTGTGTGTGTGTGTGTGTCATCAAATGATCTACATCTGTGGACTGTGGACAATTAGTTACTAGTCTGATTGATGACAGTCTGTAGGTGTTTTATTGAGTTTTAGAATGTCTAAAGCAGACTATTCAAATACGTACGTCACTAAGATAAAAAGAGTCACTTAAACAGGACATACACTAGTTGGTCTTTTCTGACTTTCTTTCCTCGTTCCAGTGGAGTGTCTCACTCCGTCATGGCGGACATGCAGACAATTCAGCAGGAGACTCCCACTTTGGCCCCGTCCTCCTCTCGGTCCAGGAAGTACAGTGAGGATGAGGATGAGGAAGAGGGATATTTCTCCATTAGGTAAGATGTGAATTTGTGTATGAAATAATAATTTCACTAGACTGGTGTCACTTTAGTAAAAAAAAAAAAAAAAAGAGGATTTAACTAGTCATGGCAGGATTTCATTGATAATGACTGTCCCGTGATGTTGGCTGTCTTTAAACATGTAGCCTATTTTTCAAAAAGCTAGGTTTTAGGGCATCCAGTCATTAGCTAGCCTTTTGTGCAGCCTGATAATCTATTAATGCTCTCAATAACTACTATAAAAATTAATGAACTTAGAATAATCTGAACAATAAAAGTAAACCTATTACTCTCCTATTTTTACTTGTGCATACATTCTGTACATATCTGTTAACAACTACAGTAGAAGTACATGAAAAGAACATAAAAAGATTACATCGACTCTAAACTTTTCTCCACTTGCATCTTCTCTATAGAACCTCCTCCAAGTTTTCTACTGATGCACCTCAGTCATCTGATCAGTTCTTCTCCCAGTGGGAGGACATCAAGAAGAAGGAAAGCAAGAAACCAGAGCCTGATATTTATTTGACCTCCAAGACATCATCATATGAAGAAAGGTCAGATGTTTCTTTAGTCTTGCGTAAGGACTTTTCAAGCTTTGGTGAAACAATCATGTGCTTATGATGTGTGTTTTTTTAATATATATATATATTTTTTTATTGCAGGACAACAGCAAGGAGAAAAGCAGAGCCTGGGCCGTTACCTGTCTCTGATGATGCTCAGAAAAAGTTTGGTGGGGCAAAAGCCATCTCCTCTGACATGTTCTTTGGTAAACAGGACAACTCTGAGGTAATCGCCAAATTACACAGCCCTCTGTGTTTCAGCCTCAATGTCTCAATTGAAAGTTGCTGCAATTTATTAATAATGAATTTCCTGTTTTTGGTCAGTATGAAATGAGGACTCGACTGGAGCGCTTCTCTGACAGCTCAGCCATCAGTTCAGCAGATCTGTTTGATGAGCAGAAGAAACAGACAAGTCAGTGGAGTAGCAGGCACAACATGCTATTGTCCGATTCAGCACAGAATCCTAAGCTCTATTAAAATCAGTTAATAAAAAATTATAGAATAATCTGTACAGCTTGCAGGCTACACTACTCTTTCTGAGTTTGTTATTTGGGTCAGATTTATTAACACATTTTTTCAAATGGTACAACAGAAAAGTAGGCAAACTATCATCAGAAATAAATTGGCAAGTTAGAATCCTAGTGGTCGCATAGAGCAGATCAGATTTGTTAACTCAGCAGATTGTACTGGACACTGGCCCTCCAGGACTGGACTTGTAGAACCTTGACCTAGATCGTCAAGAGATTTTGTAATATTTTGATCAAAAATGGCTAAAGGTTGTCTTCAAATGTTTGTGTGGGAAGCACGTGACCATCTCATTCTACCCAGGTTTTAGCTCTTGTATGACAGAAGTGAGTTAGCCAGTGTGTCACAATTGACAAGAACAAACTGAAACACTGACCTTTTCCCCATATTTAAAAAATATATATATAGATATTGAATTTAGTCTGCGATGTCACAAAATAAGTCCAAACCTAAATCGTGACAAATATTTGTGATAAGTAGAAACTGTACCATAGCTCAGCTTAGACTGTCATTCTCTGTTGTCTTGCAGGCAGTTCATACAGCCTGAGCAACGTACTGCCCAATGCTCCGGATATGGCCCAGCTGAAGATGGGCGTCCGCTCTGTGGCTGGAAAACTGTCCGTCATGGCCAGTGGAGTGGTTTCAACTATACAGGTCTGTTCCCTTCCAATTACATTTACAAGTCCCAGGACTAGCAGTGAGATCTGATGGATCAAGACTGCTTAATGTTAGGATTAAAGGACCATTGTACAAAGACTGTTGTTGAATGAGTAGTGTTGAATGTGTAGTGAGAGTGTTTATTGTGATGTGTGCTCTAGCATTTAGAAATTAGCTTTTTGTGAAATGCTTCCAGGAAACTCAGAATTAAGCTGTTCAAGGATTTCTGATTTGAGATCAAAACCTTCCATGTGTGCAATGTTATTCTGTGTTCAGTTTAACTCCGAAGTGGGAAGTCTTAAGATAGGGTTAAGTAATCTTCAAGAAAAAGAAGAAACATAGACATTTCCTTCTCTCCTTACTTAACAGTGAAGTGATATTTTATTTACAGTTGGGTGTCGCCATTTTGACTTAAGCATTTTCACACAGCCAAGAGTGGTGTTCTGCTGAGTATGGGCACAGATGTGATTTGGTTGTTCACAGGTAATCACAGCCATGCTAAAATTCAGTACTATAGCACCAGGGGTAGCTTATTAGTTAAGGCATTGGAGCTCAAAAGGTTTCAAGTTCAAGTACCAACACCACCTTGTGGAAGGCCCTTAACCCTCAACTGCTCAGCTGTAGAATAAGATAAAACCCCTTGATAAGGAAGTCTGCCATATGCTGTAAATGTCACACAACTGTGGGTGTGATATTGATTTTAAACACCAGTTCTATTAATAAAAATTAATATCAAGTAACTGATGTTTCAGACACGATAGTGGAGCTGTGCAATTTAATTGATTTTGCAGTTTTGTTGGCCAATTCATTTAATTGAATTGATGGGTCAGTTTCAGAGTTGATTTACACTTTTTTAATTGTTTAGGTAAAACTTAAAGTTAAATGGTCTTAAATTTACAAATTCTTTTGCTCTTGCAGATAGAAAATAGTTTATGGGCGATTAATACAATGCCGCCACCTACTGGGCAGAGTGTGGAGCAGAAGATTTGCAGAATTGAATTTAATCTAAAATTGCGATGCCCAAAAATCAGATCGAATGCCTAACTAAGATTCAGTACGGGCGGCACGGTGATGTAGTGGTTAGCACTGTCGCCTTGCACATCCAGGGTCAGGGTTCGATTCCCGTCTCTGTGTGCATGGAGTTTGCATGTTCTCCCTGTACTTGGTGGGTTTCCTCCGGGTACTCCGGTTTCCTCCCACATTCCAAAGACATGTAGGTTAGGTTAATTGGTCTTCCCAGATTGGCCATAGTGTGTGTATGTGTGTGTGTGCCCTGCAATGGATAGGCACCCTGTCCAGGGTGTACCCCGCCTTGTGCCCGAAGTCTCCTGGAATAAGCTCCAGGCCCCCGTGACCCTGAATACAGGATTAAGTGGTATAGATGATGAGTGAGTGAGTGATTCAGTAGGATCAAATATTTTGTTTAGTTTTGCTCCGTCAATGGAAATATTTAACAGAAAGGGGAAAGCTTTGCATGTTGCACTGCCAACCCCCAGACTGACTGACAATACTAATGGTTAGCGTAAGTAAGGGGATAGGGTTTTTTTTTTTTTTTGTTATGGGCTTCAGTCAAAGGCAGCATTAATCACTTTATTACTACTAGCATTATTGTTTTTTTAATTAACTTGTGACATGTTTTGTACTGATTAAAATAATGTGGGGTGTTTGTTCCCTATTGCAGGATCGCTACAGCACATGAACATGTATAAAATATGAGGAAGGAAACCGAAGGACAACATAAGACAGCCTCTCAGCATAAAGGAGAGAAACAGTATGCCTGTGTGTGTAGGTCCAAAATGCATTACAATCAGATATAATGCATACAGTATATGTAGCTTCATTGAGTAGATCAGATGGTCAATTACACATAGCATTAAACCCCCAGGTCTGTTGGAAAATGAAGTGAAGGGCAACACAAAAGCCCCACCTCATGAGAAAATTGAAGAGAATCAACATTGGTTTTGTAAGCACTTTTTTGGTTAATATCTGTGCATTGTTTACATTTCGATTTTGAATCTGTTACACATGGATAATGCCAGTTTTAAAAGTAATACCAATAGAATGGATCTTTATGGGATTTTATTGTTTTTTTTTTTTTTGTGTTGTTTTTTGTTTTTTTTTGGATCATGGGGGAAAACTGTATGATTGGATGTACTATATTTACTGTACCTTCTGGTAGTTGGCGCTATTGAGTTTATGCCCTTTACTTACTCAAACTGTGAGTTAACAAGTGGCTTATAAGCCATTATTTGATGTCTGACAGAGGAGCCCAACTGTGTCCTGCATGTCTGTAGCCATCAGTTTGTTGATTTGCTTCCTCCAATACACCTATTCGGCCTACTCCTGGTCCTGAACAGAAGACCTGAAAGTTTAAATTTGCAGCCCCAGCGTTGTGTCTGGATTCATCGTGATTTAAGCTTGCACAAGTTGACATGGAACCTGTTTTTTAACCACATGCATTTAAACTTTGCCAGATTAACTGTTATCCAACAAAATAGTTTTGAAATAGTATCTCTTGGTCTTCCCAGCAACCAGGTCAATTCCAATTAACCACCAACTTTCCAGAATTTTTAATTATTTCATGTAAAAGATATCTGCTGAATCGAAAAACCAAATTGTGAATGCTCATTTAAATTTCCTCAACATCCACAAACAGTCATCGACTGGTGTTATGTAAAAATGTAATGCAATTTGCAATAAAGGGTCTGAATTGACAGATTTTATTTGGGTAGGCTGGTGCATTCACAATTGCATAGTATCTAGCTTAAAGTCGTCGTCCCTGACTTTTAAACGTGCTATGCATGATCGGATCTGAATCTAATTTATATATATCCGGGGGGCATTAATACTTTCTTTACACATAGATAATACCAATCTGGAAAATAATTCAGTTATTTTCAGATGACCCAGTGAAGATTGGCTCTTTGTCAACTGCCATTTTGGAAAAGGTTTCTGTTGATATTTGCTTTTACTATCTTTCATTTATACTTGTAGATTCAGCCATTAGTTTATGGGCTTTTTTTTTTTTTCTTTTGCTTGCTTTGTAAGCTACTTTATGCACTACAAATTATAAAGAAAGGATAAATCCTATATTGCGTACACTTTATGCTGAAGATATCTTAAATACAATGATTAGTACAATTTCTTCTAAGAAGAATGACTCGAAATGTGTGGAAGGTGGAATTTAGAAGCAATTTGTAGCTTTATGCTTTAGCCAAAGGAAGCTGAAAGACAGCGTTTGCACTACATCAGGAGTATGTTTGAGTGCAAAGACTATTCATGCCATTGCAATCATTATAATGGAATATTTGAGTTGTGCTTTGACCAATAAAACATTAAATTTTTGTGCAAATCCTTCGTGCATTGTAGTTTCTGAGACTTCCATCAAACGAAAAGAACCATCAGCTTTACCTTAACAAGTGGTTTGTTTCTTTGCAAAGGCTAGAAATATTTTAAGAAAAGATTTAACAGTGCTGATCGAGCCCTGGGAGTTGGGAGTGATCTTTGTGCAAATGCAGTCTCTGTTCACCTCTATGGAACAAAATAAGCTATATGTATATGTTGCATTTTTTTTTCTTGTTCTTTTTTTTTTTTTTTTTAACATTTAAATTTTATTTTCCTTTTTTGGAGAGAAAATACAATCATAGGCAAGAACATTCATTAATTCTCTGCATCAAAATAAATAAATTAAATAAATAAATACTTAAAAATAATTAAATAAGTAAATAAATGAAATTATATAGTAATACAATTAAAAAAATGCTATATATAGTATATATATATATTTTTTTTTACAAGGAAAATTGTACTACAATGCAGTGGTCCTCAAAATGGAGCCTATGACAGACAGCCAGGATGTCTGTGATTTTCCTTGCTTAAATCAGAGCCAAGCATTAACAACTTCCTAGAGTTACAGTATTATTGAGTTTATGTCGTTTTTACCAGTGTTCAAATTTAATCCAATAAATGTTGTAAAATAATTGTGTTAAGGAAGTGAAACGTTCATAAATAGGAAGATCTATGGCTCCTAAAAATAGTCATGCTTGTTATTGTTCACATTTGAAATAATGCTCATGAAATAAATCTGTCGCTGACTGGAAAAAAAATATGTCGCTCATCTTGTAAGGAGAAATGCCAAGTGCATCTATATCTATATTGTGATATACAGTATATGTACGCTCCCTGGGAAGTCACTCCACTGTCAACAAACCTGAGTGGTCAAAGAGAGTAGGGGAAGATGGCATTAAAAATATACAAGTTCACCATAATTCTCCATGTCAATGAGTCCCCCAGATCTGCACTTTTACCTGAGGCAAATCTATTCACAAAACAAAACAAATGCTTGACTAATAAATAGGTTTTCAGCTTGGACTTAAACACTGAGACTGTCTGACTGCCAAACTTTTATTGGATGTCGATTTCTTAACTGGAGGCTTAGTAAAAAAAAATTATAATAAAAGCTCTGCCCCCTGCTGTAGTTTTATAATAAGAGGTACTGACAAGCAGCATGCATCATTTGATTGAAGTAGGCCCAGCAGATCATAAAACATTATATAATCAGATAGACAAGAAGACAATTGTATATTTTTGTCTTGATGGGCCTAAAAGTGTACTATAAGAAAAAAAAAAAGACTCTACTGTATACTTAGTTTTGCGATGTAATGTTGAACAGTTGCCATATACAGTTATATTAAATGTGTATACACATCTGTTTGGTAAAATAGGGGCCTTCGACCTACTACAGCTGAATATATTACCTGGAAGGAAAAGGCAGCGGACCGATAATAATAATAATAATAATATGATGATGATGATGACAGTATTAATATTATATTAATATAATGTACATAATAGTACCCTTCTTTTCCTGAAGAGAAGAGAGATACACCATTTATATTTCTGTGACTTAGCAAGTGGCCGTAACCTTTGGGACTTAAAGATGTGCTTCATGGTCTCCCTCAAAACACTTAAGATAGTATCAAGCTAAGACTCTTTAAAAGATAAATTAGTACAGAAAGGAAGCACACAAGTCCAGGATTTCAAAAAAAATAATAAAATTATTGGTGCTTGGGGAAGAAGTTTTACATTTGAGTATACATTTTTTTGGCTGACTCTGTATATTTGGAAATGAATTCATTGTCTATTTGAACAATAATGAGTTATTAGTATCTGCTGTCTGAACAGTAATTCATTCCCTTACAGTATAATGAGTGAGGGGTTTAACGCGGAGTCGTTGACGTCACTGAGAACGACGCGCGTGCCCGTGAGGAGTCCGTGCGCGACCCCGCGAGCAGAGCAGCTGTGAGAGGTTGCTACGTGGCTACATGGCGGCGGTTTGTCCCGCGTCTAATAAAGTCTCCGAGTGACGATGAAAACTGCAACCGCACGCCGAGTACATCTAACCTTCACGCACGGTCTAAACTGCAGCTCTTTTCATTTCTATGAACTCTCAGAGCAGTGAACTTTAATTTCACTTTTTCCCCCTTTTTATTCATCGTAAAGAAGTGAAAGAAAAGCTTTCAGCAGAATGCCGAGCGACGGAGTGAAGCAGAGGAAAGCGCGAGCCGCGTCCGCTCCTAACGGACAAACTCCCGACACATCGAAACCGCGTGGAGGTGAAGGAGTTAAGAAAGATGGAGATGCGTGTGGGAAACCCGCTCAGTGTTGTTCAGTAGATGTCAGGACTGTAGTGAGTTTACTGTCTCTGAGTGCCTGCTTTCTGCTCGCATGGTGAGTCTACAGCTATCCTCCTCAAGCTGAAACACAAGCGCCTCACAATACATCTGGAAATGATTATCGCGATATACTGTAGATATCACCTCCAGGTTCCGGGTTCGATTCCCCCCTCGGGGTCTGTGTGCATGGAGTTTGCATGTTCTCCCTGTGCTTTTTGGGTTTCTTCAGGTTACTCTTGTTTCCTTCCACAGTCCAAAGATATGCAGATTAGGTTCCTAAATTGCTGTGATTGATGGATAGACACCCCAGGGCTGAACCCCAGTCTCCTGAGATACGCTCCATGTCCCCTCTTCCCCGCCCCATCTCTATTTACAGGATAAAGCAGTATAGACAATGAGTGACTGAGAGTAAAAAAAAAAAAAAATCAACCGGTTTTTTTATAAAATGTGCTTTGCAAACCCTGAGCCAGTTTTTGATTGATTGTTCGGAAAAGTGCTCATCATGTTGTCACAACATTTTATACACAAGGCCAACACAGGCATCTGAAATAGAAGTTTGCTACCAGAGTCATGGCATTCACATTATCCATCCATCCATCCATTTACTCATTTATCATCACTTGCTGTTTTATCCTCTTCAGGGTCATGTTGGATCTGGTGTCCCAGGAGCACACCTTAAAAAGTAGAGTTTGAGGGGGAATCGATTCAGCGATGTATCGTGATTCTTTTGTGTGACAATTCATGCATCGCCACACTAAGTCCAAAAACTTAATAAAAAAATAATAATAAATTATTTTATATATATATTTAAATTTGGGTGACACAGTGGCATAGTGGCTAGCGCTGTCGCCTTTCACCTCCAGGGTCTAGGCTCAATTCCCGCCTCAGGTCTATGTGCATAGAGTTTGCATGTTCTTACGACGATTGGTGGGTTTTGTGAGTTTGTTTAGAATGATAACAAAATCTAAAAAAAATAAAAATATATCAAATTGGGATATTTGTTACATCATAATAAGATCAGGATTAAACCAATGAACTCTTAAACCCATGTAGACACTGTGAGAAGAAGGTTTAGGATGAAACTCGGGAATCCCAGAGTTGAGAGGCCACGACACTACCCCACTGCAACTTGATCCAAAAACTATATTTTAAATAATTCTGGACAAAATGAAGCAAGTCTAACCTAAACTATAGTACAGTATATTAAGAAAATCAGCCTACTGGAAAATGTATTAGAAGATATAACGTACGATTTTTTTTTCTCTTTTTAGGGTCATCCTTCAACAGAATGCAAGGTTTAATGAAGTTGAAGAAAAATACAAGCATTTGTATGAAAAGGCGGCCGATCTGCAAGCACTGGAGATAAAATTCAGTGCCGTTTCCAAAAAGGTGGGTGTCTATTTTTATACAAGTACAGTATACATATAACAGTATGTAATCTTACACATTTATCTAATATGCACTCTATAATGTATTACTAGAATAATAAACAGAAGAGTATTTATCTTAAACTTGCAGAGATTATTTTAATTCAATATTTCAGTGGACCAAAGTATTGTAAAAATGCTAATACAGTTATATCTGTTCAGTCATTTAAAAGATAGCAGTGTTTGTTTCCTGTGTCAGATTAGTTTAAATGGGGTTCATAGAAAAATACACAAAGCGATTAGGGATCAGAGGTGGTGGTTTGGCACACATACAGTGTACACATGATGTACAGTGCTGAGTGTGAATGTGACACACAGCAGAACCACAGCCAAAACACCATTTCTTATGTTGTGGGTGCAGCTGGAGGCCTCTGAAGACCATCTGAAGGGCATGGGTTCCTCGCAGACCACACTAACAGAGCTGCAACAGGAAGTCAGCTCCCTCAATGACATTGTCACAGCTATGCAAGAGGACCAGCAGGCATCATCGCACCGCCTCCAAAATGTGAACAAGCGCTTCCTGAACGTGACTGAGACATGGCAGGGCGGTCTGGCCACCATGACTGAGGACCTGACGATGCTGAGGTCCGAGTCCCGCTCGGTTCATGGCCGTGTAACAGAGCGTGTTAACGGAGCTGAGGAGCGTCTGCGTGCTCTGGCCAAACGTCTGGAGGAGCTAGAAGACAGCACGAAGAGAAACGGCAGAGTGCTTGAGCGGACAGAGGAGGATGATGCCAAAAGCGTCCAAAATCAGCTCGACTGGAACACTAACCAGGTGAACAGGCTTCAGGAGCAGTTTCTGTTTCTTTCCAAAAGAGATCTGGAGTTTGAGGAGAAGCTGGTGGTGATGGAGCCACAGGTCAAAGAATGTGAAACACAGCTTCCTGTCGTTGAGGATGCAGTCAGGTCCATCCTAAGGTTAGGAGCTGATCTAAGTGGGGCCGAGAGGAGGCTTGAGGAACTCACGCTGCAAGTGGTGGGCACCGAGGACAGCATGCTCAAGGCACTGACCGAGATTCTGCATCTCCAACAGACCCTTGATGATCTGCAAGTGGACAACAGCGTGATGAAGGTGAAGAATGAGCTCGGAGTTGTCCTGAATGCCATGAAGGAGCTTAAACGTGTGCGTAGAGAAGAAGAGCTGGATCCTGGAAGGGAGGGGCCTCAGCATGATGAGGGGAAAGACGTTGAGACATTAAATGTCCAGCAATTAAATGATGATCCAAATGGTTTGGAGGGGAATCCAGGTTTCCCAGAATCAATAGCAGATCACAGGAACAGTGCAGAAGCTGAGGAGATCTCATTGTACTGAAGTAAATGAGCTGCGCTGATTTTGTTGAAAGACTTTAAATCAAAGCTGACATTTATACTGTGTACTGGTTGTATGTACCTACCTACATTATCAATCACAAAATCTTTTACATGTTTTACGTGAAATAAAGATATAATTCTTGTATTTTAATGGAAATTTGCATCAGAATATTCTCCTGAAAATATACGTGTACATGTATTTTGTTAATGATATTGGGTCATATCATTATCATTTTCACTTTGAATTATAAATATGCTATACTGTAGAAAATTTTATTTATATAGGTATATATAGGTAACCTATATAACAGTTGGTACATTGCAGGTATGGATTCGATGTATGTATAGTATGTGACACCAGAACCTCACTATGTTTATCGCAAGTCACTACATTAATGCTTTTTGATATAACTGCAGTATTTCATTCAAAGGCTTGTTGTATTTACAATGCTGTGTCTTTTCATTCTGTTTTATTAAACTTGTATAGGAGGCGGCAATGTGGCGTTGTGGTTAGCACGGTCACCTTGCACCTCCAGGTCCGAGGGTTCGATTCCCGCCTCAGGTCTGTGTGCATGGAGATTGCATATTCTCCCTGTGCTTGGTGTGTTTCCTCCCACACTCCAAAGAGATGAAGATTAGGTTAGTTGGTGTTCCAAAATTCCCCATAGCATGTGAGTGAGTGCAAGGTCTTCATCAGATCCAGGTCCATCATGGTGTTTGATGGGTTTTGCAAATGCACTTGACAGTACTGTTCTTGCAAGAAGTATTCCTGACCTTCATGTCTTAAAATAACAACTGACTGTTGTTGTTACTTAATTACTTAATGCCATATGTGCTATTTCATAGTTTGGGAATCTTCAGTGTTGTGGAATGTAGAAAATATACCCAAATTTGTGTCAAAACCTTTGATTGGTACTATATATACTGTGTATGTGTTCATGATCACCGAATGTAGTCCATATGTCAGTATTTATCAGTGGAAAGAGACCACCAGAGATACAGTATTACTTGGGTGCTGGATTATTCTCAGTGGTGCTCCTGTGGTTAGAAACTGATACTAAAACAGAGCAGGGAAGTAAGGGTTATAATCTCAGTCCTCGAACATAGGTCATGGACTAATGCAATGAGTGTCAAAGAAATAAAATCAAGAAAGTGGTCACTGTGTATATATAGTGTTTACCATATCTCTACCATGTGTAATTGGTTGTTATAAACCAGGGGTGTCCAAATCCAGTCCTGGAGGGCCAGTGTCCAACACAGTTTGGTGCTTCTTCTTCTCAAACACAGCTGATTTAACTAATCTGTTAATTACTAGGTTCAGTGGGTGTGTTTAGGTGTTGGTGAATTACAAACTGTGCTGTTCACTGGCCCTCCAGGACTGGATTTGGACACCCCTGTTATAAACACAATGTTAATGAGTGTAATGATTAGACATTATATAGGATTATCACAAAATCTGACACTGATGTTTGCATTGATCAGATGCATGTCTGCATTTAAATGGTGTACCATGTATCCAAATAATGTATAAAAGATTTAAATAAAATAAAATAAAAAAGTGAAGAAAAAAAAGGCAGAAGTATACAGAATTGTCATTACTGTAGCTATTATACAAGTGAGGAATGTGACTACTGTGTATATTATATTAATAATGCACATATTGTTTTTTTTTTCAATGCCACATAACGAATCATATCAGATTCATGGAAAGAAAACACAAATGCATGATGCATATTTGTGGTCTGGGGTGTTTTATTGTCTGAGAATATCATACTGACTGCTACATCTGACAGAAGTGATTGTGTCTCAGCCTCTCTTTTTTTTTTTCCTGTTTCTCCTGCTGTAGTGTGAGGATTTCCAGGTGCAACTGGCCAACCAGGAGGTGCAGCTGCCACTGCTTCAACTGAGAAGCTTAAATCAGGAAGTGGCCCAGCTGAAGGAATGGTCTTCAGGCCTCACTGAAAGACGACAGCAGCTGCACAGTAACTTGGCTCACCTTATACAGGCAGTGGAGCGCATAGAGAACCGCACTACTGCAATCTCCAGTGATGTGTCGGCCAAAGTGGCGTCCGTTAGAACGGACATAAGGCGCATGGGAGGCCTCGAGGGCGATGTGGACGCCCTGCTCACTCAGACCGGTGAGCTTGAGGAAAAGGTGGCTCAAGCCGAGAAGCTTATGGCCAAACGTATCGGCGACCTGCTAGCAACCAGCATTAGTCGTGTTGCAGGCCTGAGGAGCTCTACAGAGAAAAACACAAAGAGCCTAGAACAAATGCGCAAGCGACTATCAGAACTCGCCGCAGCTGACACAAAGCTCGAAGGGCGCATCCTGGGCCTGGAGAGCGGCCGAGCCAAGCTGGTGAAGACGGTGACATTCGCAAGTGACCTTCGACCCAGAGTATTTACCATCAAGAGGGACTTTGCCATGCTGGAGCCACAGCTAGCTGATCTGGCTCTGAGGATCGGCCACTTGGCTGAAGATGTCATGAAAAGGGAGGATGACATTTTGCAGATCAAGGAGAGTTTAGCCAACTTCGCAGCTGTCCAGAAAGACCTTAAACAGGCTCAGGAGGATGTGGTAGTCGAAGTAACTACTGACGTTTTGCACCAGAACGACCTCAGCCAAACACTGAACACATAGAACTCTAATGTGCACTGTAGACTGGAATTCGTTTTAAATTGTTTTATATACTCTGGTAATTAAAAGTGCTGGAAAGATGTTTGGGATTGAAGTGTATTTTAATGTGGGCTTTGAACTATACTATAATGTGTCTTTGCATATACGCTGAGTTGCCAACATCATTTTACTCCATTCATTTGCCATTTACAGTACCATGTATCTATCTAATACAGTTAATAGCAAAATTTTACACATCCTTATTTTGAAAAAATAAAATCTAAATTTAACTCATTTGAGATCTTCCATTTTCATCAACTATAAATTTGGTATAAAAAAAGAAAGTGTATAGTTGTACAATTGGTACTGATCATGTTGACTCCTAAACCACCTTCTTTGTTCAAGGCAAAAATAAACACTGGATGACACGCCATACTATTATACACACAAATGTATAATATATATATGTAACTGCAAACAAACAAAAACTTTAGCTCAGGATCAAACTGTCTGGGGTTGTGAGGGAACAGCATTACCTACCTTACATTCATGCCATAAACAGCAGAACTATCAAAATAATATTGAGAATGAGACCGCAATACAAATGTGGACTTGTATCCTGCTGTTTTTTATGTATTTTTTCCAAGTTTACCATTTTATCTTCAGTTTTACCTGTACATTTTGTAGTTTTTTTTTTATTGCTGTGACAATTATATTTTTCTCTTTTGGTAATGTTAAATACTTATAATTTTTAGACTGTTCCCGGGATGTGTGATAGGTCAATAGTTTTTTTTTTTTTTAAACATCTTGTAGTGGATTTTGGTTCTTGTAGCAACTTTTCATTCCTTATAAAACTTATTATAATATTTTTTTTCTTTTGTAATGTTCATTATTTAATAAACATGATGTGCGTCTCTGATCAGATATTTTGGGTTGTTGGCCATTATCAGGTTTACCTAATAAACTATCAATTTAGTGAATGTTCTATGTAATTGTTATTTTTAAATCCATACAAAACCACTGATATAAATAGCTTAATATGGAGATTCCAAAACATCATTAAAAAACAAAAATGAAGTATATACACTACTGCTCAAAAGTTTGGGATCACTGTCTAACTTCATGGTCATTCCTGATTTAAATTTCTTTCTACATTGTAAAAGAATGCTGAAGGCATCCAAAATATGCAATAATCTCATTTGAACAGGTAATGTTGAGATGTATCTGCTATGCATATCTGTAAAATAACGGCTCTAATATGAGGTGCTGTTTGTTAATAGGCTGGTAACTCTACATGAACTTCTCTGCAGCAGAGGTACGTTTTGGTCTTATTTTTCTTGGATGGTCTTCATGTGAGCCAGTTTCATCATGGTGCTTGATGTGTTTTGCAAATGCACTAGACAATACTGTTCTTGCAAGAACTATTCCAGAACTGACCTTCATGTCTTAAAATAACTGACTGTCACTCTTGTTGTTACATAAGTACGTAAATTCCATATGTGTTATTTCATTGTTTCAAAGTCCCCAGTATGATTGTAGAATGTAGAAAATATCACTAATCACTAAACAAAACTTTGCAAGGGATCCCAAACTTTTGAGTGGTAGTGTACAATTCATAAGGAAATCCTTAAGATGATAAAGAACTTTTAAGAGACATTATTCCTACCCCTGTCGAAACTCTTTGCTTGTACAGTACAGTATATACTTATATTGTTCATGTGCTGCATTTGTTTGATATACATTTAGCCATTGTATATAATGATGTAATTTAATTTAATTGTATCTGTATAGCACATTGGATATTGTTGCAAAGAAGCTTTACAGGAATAAAAATTCTGGATAAAATCATGGGGAAGAAACCTTGAGGGAAAACAATGTAATCACACCTATCTTCGTTCGGGCAATCACAGATAATACAATCATTAATAAATAATAAAATAAAATAATGACACTAGTCTGTTACATACTCAATACTGAGAATATACTGTATAATTTTTTTTATAATCCCATACAATTTTTTTTTCAAATAATGCAACCAAACAGCCACAATCTCATTCTAACCCATCTTTAAAAAAAAATTTTTTTTTAATGATGATTAGGGTGAATAAGTCTAAGTGTAATTGTGTTGTTAACAGATTTTAGTAACTGGAACCAGACATATGAACATGTCCAAGTTTTTTGAGACATTTATTTGCACTGAGAACAGACTGCTTCTTTTTTTAAAAGTTTGGCCTCCATTTGCTTAGTACTGTGTAGTAAGACGCCTGAGTCAGAGGAAATGGAGGGGGTGGATCTGCAGGGTAATTCCCCTCGCAGCCAATCATTACAAGCCACCAGGATACATGCGAAGCTCTAAGCCAATGGCAAGTGACACTGCATTCCATCGCTAAAGTATGTGTTGATGAAAGGATTACTGCTGCACATACCACGCGTTGTTCTATGACAACTTGCTTCACCAAACAGTAGGTTTTACCAAACACTGTGTTCATGCATTTTGAAAAGTATGACTTCTGAGATCCAATAAAAATTTTTATATATTAATGAAAAGACAGTACTGTATTGTTAAAAATGAGGAATGCACTGATTGCGAAATTCTGATATTGATGTCGGTCAGGAATAACTGTTTAGTTAATAGCCAATCAGCTAATATTATTTATACATACTGTATATAAATAATATAATATTTTATATCAGAGTATATTTTAATACATATATTTTTTGTTATTATTTATTAGTCCAATAACTTGTGCCAGGGCAAAGTAAAAGAAAAGCGAAATATATGGATCATTCTTGCTTTGTAGTGCCTTCTCTTGAAATGACATCTCATTTCACTGCACATCGCAGATCTTTCTCCGAGACAACGAAATACTCCTGTGCAGCTGACATTTTCATTTTCAGTATTATAACACCACTTATTGGATCTGTCCGGAAACTGTAGATCTAATCTACTAGACTAGATATGAGGCATTGCCATTGGTGAATGCCATCTTATCTAATGTAAATATCGGCCAATACCAATATACAGACAATAAATCAGTGTATTACTACTGACAGGCATTGTAAATTTAAATACACAATTATGAGCTTGGATGTTAACAGATATCTTCACAATGTGTATAAATATTTTATTGGAAAACTGAACACTCATGAGACATTCAAAACATTTAGAGCAGCTGACATTGGAAGACATATGTATGAAAATAGTTCCATGAAGAGATAAACAACAGTGCAGGAAGTGTATTTTTCAGATTCACATAATTAGTCCATTGACTGTCCCAATATCATATTTTACCCCCTACAGGTTTAAACTATAGATTGCATTACTCATTGTCTCTCCTCGTCCTCAGATGGCACTTCCTCATCTACAAATTCCTCCTCAGCTACCCCGTCAGTTACTAAGTCTTCTTCAACTGCCTCTTCTGTTGCTACCTCTTCCTCAACTACCTCCTCTGCTGCTGCCTCTTCCTCAAATGACTCATCTGCCCTTAAGTCTTCAACTACCTCCTCTACTGCTGCCTCTTCTTCCTGACCAGCATTCTCTGACTCGTCATTTTGCAGCTGCTCAGTTTGTAACACTGACTCCTTCAAAGCCTCGTCCACTCCTTCCAACCTGGTATTAGTGTCAGACAAAGCTTCTATGCTGGCCTGGAGATCCCCAAGGCTACTTCTTAATCCCCCTAACTCATCTTCGAGTGCCTGCCTGGCCTTCTCAGCCACCTGGCTCTGGGCAGCTAATGAACTCTCATGAGAGTCATATTTGGAGAGAAATGTCTCGACTCGGCTTGCCTGCTCTGCAGCCGAGTTCGACAGTCCTTCTAGGCTTTCTTCTGCAACCTTAAGCCTGGCCTCCAGTTCGTCTTCCCTCGTCTCCG
Source organism: Clarias macrocephalus (assembly GCA_011419295.1). Lineage (NCBI taxonomy): Eukaryota > Metazoa > Chordata > Actinopteri > Siluriformes > Clariidae > Clarias > Clarias macrocephalus. Next base: position 92,612 of record JAAGKR010001882.1, read on the forward strand.
TCTTCGACAGTTCTCCCCTGAGGTCTATCTGCAGACTATGCAGGGCTTGGTTGGTGCGAAGCTGATCATCCTGCACATTCTGGATCTGGTCAGATACGCCCTGCACAACTGCCTGCGATGCAGATACCTCCTGCCTCAATGAGCCAGCAGTGGTCTGCACAAGAGACCTGACAGACTCAATTTCCTCAGACAAAGATGCCACCTCTTTGTTCCTTGTCTGAAGCTCTGAACTAACTGATGCAATCTGTTCCCTGAGAACACCTATGTTGCCATCTGCCACCTCATTTGCAGTGTGGAGGTCGGCCACTGCAGTGGTGATGGACAGAAGTTCTTCTTTGAGATTACCCGGTTCATGCTGCTCCCCCAGTCGGACTTTGAGGTCACTGAGCTGGGCTTGAGCTTCTTCTTGAGCACCGGTGAACTCGGCCACGCTGTCAGCGATAGAGCGGCTCAGCTCAGCCAGGCGCACCTCCAGGGTTTTCTCCAGAGAGGAGAAATCATGCTCCCGTGCCTGTTTCACTTCCCGGATGCCTTCAGAAAGGTCCCGAAGGATTTCATTCTGGAGTTTCTGGAGCACTTCTTCAACCCGTCGTGTCTCTGTTTCTCCTTTTATTATGGCCCGATTAGTGCTTTCCAGTTCAGCCTGTGTCCGGCCCACTGCAGCCTCCAGACTCTCCAGGGAAAACTTCATGGAATTCACCTAAAATTAAGGATGCAGTTTATATATCATGTTTTATTTCATACACGACATCATCATAAAGACTCTATCAATGTATTTTGGTTTTGTGTTGACATTTCTTGCGCTGGAGATTGTGAAGCATAATGCTAAAAAACATCCAAACACTAAAGCCTCCAGTTTGTGTAAACTGCATGCCTTAATAATTACACCACAAGTTACATAATTTTTAAAATCTCCAATTGGCCATAAAGTGTGTCAGGAAATTCTGGAACACACTTTAGAAGGTTCGATATATTGAACAGCCTGGTACGGTTTCTAAATGATGACACAGACATACAATATAGACTGCAAATAGTATAACAGTAACTTTTTTTTTCTTTCTTTTTTTGTCTAACTTGGACGGGGCATTGGTGGCTCAGTGGTAGGTTTCTCGCCTACCTTGCAAAAAGGCCCGGATTCAATTCCCACCTGATCCCCAAACCCAGGCCAGTGGATGCAGTGCCGGTCCCGAGCATGGACAGAAATGGGAGGGTCGCATCAGAAAAGGCATCCGGCGTAAAAAAAAAAAACTTGTGCCGAGTAGCTGTAAGACCAACTATTTTAAATTGGACACACCTATACTTTTGACAACGACTCATTATTACATGATGTTGAGGTGGCAGAGATCAGCACACAGAAAAGGAAGGGGGGGGGGGGGGGGAGTATTTCTCCAGACTAGTGAACCAGTCTGAGATGAGGTGTTTCCACTGGCCTGAAGGTACAGTAGGAGTGGATTAGTGTACAAGCCTGTTTTACAATCTTGAGTAAAGAATTTTAATTATCAAATGATTACCCTGTCTTATTGTCTTTATCCCCCACATACTGTATAACTGTACAAAGTACAGCACTTTGCTGCCAGCTCATCAGGGACCAAAAAAAAAAGGAGGGGGTGTGCTCCTTCTCCATTTCCTGAGATATCTTAACAAGCATTGTGATCTACATTTAAAGAGACTAAAAGTTTAGTAATGACTCGAGCTTTACTCTACCTGTTGCACTGCGTGTTCGACTTTCTGCAGCACCTCGGCGTTCTTCTGCAGGGCTGCTTCACTTTCTGCGCGGATCTGGTTCACTTCAGTCAGCACTCTCTGCAGGTAGAAGGAGGCGAAAGCGGCTCCGGACACTAAAACCAAGTAAGACAGGGCAGACAGGAACTTTGTGATGTTTCCCAGGCCGGATTTCGAGTTCGCAGAACTGTCCGCTTTGCTGAGTTTCGGGCTTTTCTTCGCCGCGTCATCCTGAGGACTGCCCGCGGGTTTGTCGGTGGAGTTAACGCTCTTGTTTTTGTTCTTGGAGGGCATGACTTGTCCGGTTTGCTCTGCAAACTGCTGAGTGTGTGTGTGTGTGTGTGTGTGTGGAGGGGGTTTGTTCAACGGAGTGGATATGGAGTGGATGCAGCGTATCACTGAGCGCGTCGTGGCTGCTACTGCAGCCGTGGCACACACTCCGGGTTGCCAGATTGGGAAAGTTTCTCGAACTTTCTTGTTCAGTGGATTCAGCACTTTGGTAAACGTAATGATAATGAATCTATAATAATATGGAAGCAGTTTCATTCTGAATTAAAAAAAAAACACACACACACAATTATTATTGAATATATGGTACTGAGATAGGCTATAATGTTTTTTTTTTTTAATCACACATTCATATGTATTTGCCCTGTCTGAGGGCGGCACAGTGGTGTAGTGGTTAACACTGCCGCCTTGAACCTCCAGGGTCCTGGTTCAGGGTTCAAGCCTGTCTGTGTGAGTGAAGTATGCATGTTCTCCCTTGGTGGGTCCCGCGCTTGGTGGGTTTCCTCTGTGTGTCCAGGTTTTCTTTCCAAATTGTCTGAATGAGTGTTTTCCCTATACAGGCTGTTCCCCACCTCGTGCACTAAGCCTTCAGGGATAGACTCCAGGCCCTCGCGACCCTGTATACAGGATAAAGTGGTATAGAAGATGAATAAATGAGCGAATAAACCTCTCCGAAGTTCCATGCAAATTTTTTTTTGGTGTGTGTCCACATGTTCAGATGCAACAATATATAATATTTCACATGGTGGAAATGTTCCATAATAACCCCTTTTACATTCACAACATTTGGCAGAAACATTTATCCAGACTGACTTGTATTTTTTTTTTCTTTATACAACACAGGGAACAAGGTTCTTGTTCAGGTCCACAGCAAATAGCAGCATTAGGCTTTTAAACTCAGGACCTTCTGATCAGCTGTTTTAATATTTCAATCACTGAGCTTCCACTACTAGAAGTGATAATCCCTATAACCATAACTAGTGACTCATAGTGCTTATATTTTGTTTCTTGGTGTCATTACTACACAATATACTGCTTGTGGTTAACTGTGCGCAATGTTTTTGTTTTGTTTTCAAATGAGAATCAGTATTGAATGAGGTAAATATAGAAAATGTTGCACCTACCATCCATTTAATGATTTATTCACCTAACTTTATGTATTACATGTTATGTTCCAGGAGTCTAACTCACTTTATTGGTAGTTTTACAAAGTAAACTAACATTTTTGGGTATGAATGCTACAGCATATTCACCAGAAGCATCAATGATTTCTACTATGCTTGTCCAGGCATTTTTTATGATGATAGACACACCACACAACAGTCACCAAATACAATAATGTTCTTTTTTTCCCCCACAGCATATATTTATATATACCTCAAAACATTTTATAAAAGCAGCTCTCCCTATGTCTCCCTATAAGCTGAACAAGTTTCGTTGCCTGTTTGCCTTAACCCTCACAATCTGGCAACCTTAATGATGATGACGACGATGATGATGATGATGATGCACGGAGGAGGGGGGGCGTTCTCTCTCTGTGTCCACGAGGAGCTGCAAACTTTTCCAGCTCTGTGTAGAAATAGCAGTGAGAGAACAGATTATTTCCGAATGTAGCTCTGATGTTCACCTGAGCAAAACAATAAACATATAAACAGAGTTCTTTCTCAAAGGGCTGATCTAAGCTTTAGAACTTTAACTCTATTGAAAAGTGTTGTGTTGTTCACTGAGGAGTATGTAGATGGTCTAAACATCTGTTATCTAAACTGCTGTGTATGTGGGAAAACAAAGAAAGAGAAGTTAGAATAACAAATATTTCAAACATATATGGTTTTTAGGATTAGTGATAGGCAGACAAAAAGATAGATAGATAGATAGATAGATAGATAGATAGATAAAGCTTTTGGTCTATCCGTAGCTGAGATGGTCAGATGTTTATTATCATGTATAGTCATTATGTATATCGGTCATTATGATGACAGTTAAATGTGGGTTTCCTGTAAGACTCAGCTGTATGGCTGTGAATGAAAAGGCTTTTGTGCAGGATGTCGGCTGAGAACATGCTCTGTTTGGTTTGTTTGGTTGAGCCACCCCTCTGACGTGGCAGATTCCTGCACCATCATCTTCTTAAAGAGAGATTACTAGCAACACCTCAGACTGCAGCGACTACTGAACACTCAGAAAGCATTAAAAAACATGAACAAATATGAGACTTTCGTTTTTTCACGCATCACGGATTTGTGAAGCCTGTTAGTTCCCAAAGATTTCATTTTCTTCTGAATTTGTGGGAAGAAATTTAAAGATGTTTATGCTTAAAACTTAAATTATGTTCCAGGCATGAAAACAGCTGAGTTGTTTGTATTTACACTAAAGCTTAGTCGATTTCTGAAGTATATTTGGAGCATGAAGGTTTTCATTGGCTTATTTGAACAGTTTTTTGCACAAATTTGCTTTGTGATTAGACGCTAAGCTGTGTGTGTGTGTGTGTGTGTGTGTGTGCACAAGATAAATGTGCTTGTAGAAAAAGCGTGTAGGCACAACATAATATGCTGTTTGCAAATGATAATAACAAGATAACAAAATCACACCTTTTGGGACTTCCTTTAGGGATTCCATTCGATCTAGATGCTCTTGTCATGATTTATTTTTTCAACGGTGGTCAATATTGACATTATCTAGGCTATACCTGTCTCCAACTTAAATATTTTCATAAAAATGATATGCTGCTGACTACTGTTCCAAGATACTCATGTACTGTCCTGCTTAACATACACTCAGTAAACACATTATTAGAAACACTACACTAATACTGGGTACCTTTACCTGTTTCATTATCAAGATGGTTGTAGGATCATGAAAATAGTCAATCATGGCCATGAAGGAATGCTTATTGTCACCAACAATACTCAAATGATGATTTAATGGCCCAAAATTTGCCAAGAAAACATTCCCCGCACCATTATACCACCTCCACCAATTGACACCATCAACACAACACTTTTAACACAAGGCAGGTTGGATCCATGTATTCAATAGTATATTGAGTATAATAGTATATGGATATAATAGTATTATGCTGAGTAACATTGTAATTTCTCCATGAATTACATAAAAGTTTATCTTAACTATATCTTATTTTTTATATGTTGGTGTCAGTGTGATCTTGAATAGAGATATTTTATTTATCTTTATCTTAAGATGATTTGCGTTCAGTTTGCTCACTATTTTAAATACACAACAATCTGTTGACATGTAATAAATGTAAGGCAAAGGCAGTATTGCAGTTTGGTTAGGACAACATGCCATACTGAGAGAACACATTCATACACCATTTTTATGCTGCGTAATCACTTTAAACTACTGTTTTTTATTTATTAATTTATTATTAAACACTGACTTTACATCAGCACTGAATGCACTTCCCCACTGCAGTCCATTTTCATTAGTCTGTGGCAATTATCCAATTAGTGAGCAATTACAAGTATTATCTGCACTTGGGGGCATGGTTGTAATAGGAGAACTGGGGCATTGCCTCCTATATAAAGAAATATCATTTAATGTTTTTTTTTTCTTTGTCCATTCATAGTCTACTGACTGTTAAATTCATAGCATCAACTTTTTAAAATTTGTACTAAAACATGAAAACCAAAATGAAACACTTCAGAACAACTGAACAAACTCTAGCCACATAGTTGGAACCACATAACTGTATACAGTATGATGTCTGTTTATGCTGTAGTATTTAAATTTCCTGGAACTATAAGGCCCAAACCTGTTTCAACATGGAACAGATGCACAAATAGCATGACAGTACCCCCACTAGACACCTTTTGGATGAATTGACACACTGATTGTGCTCCAGGCCGTCTCCCCCAACATCATTGCCTGACATCACTAATGCTCTTGTGGTTAAATAAACACAACCCCCTTCCCCAGACACACTCCAAACGTTTGTGAAAAGCTTTTCCAGAACAGCTATAATAACAGCAAAGGGGGACTAAATCTAGAATAGGATATTCATCAAATACATATGGATGTGACACAAATTAGACAACAGTGCAGAATCCTTTCCCCATGTGTTAAAGTGATTTTATGACTTAAATGATGAACTTACCATGTAGCAGGACCTAATAGTTCATACATACATCCTACGTAACTACTGAAGATTAGGGTGATGTGGATCCAGGAACATTACATACAGTATAAGACAGATACACACCTTGGTAAGTAAATATCTGTCCTTTGTGGGCACTATGGCTCAGTTTAGTGTGTTATTATATGTATTAGATTGATTTTTTAGCACTGTTATAACTATAAATCCCAACATATATATATTTTTAAAAATAAGCCTTTATTTATATTTATTATTATGTTTATGTTGTCCCACAGAACCCCATTACTGTATTCATTTCAGTGACTTCCTCTTGCTGCCTGCATCTAATTTAAACCTTTGATGCCAACACCAAAGCACTTATCACACCCCTATTCCAAACCATTCCTTTGAGCCTCTGGTGCAGCTTGATTAGACCCATCATCCCTGAGGGTACACAGAAGACATGCATCAAGCTTCTTGTTAGTCCTGGCACCCAGGTGATGAAATAAACTTTCCTTACTGTTTGAACAGCTGAATCACTGGCTGTCCTCAAACAAAGACTAAACAAATATCTTGTGTTTATTACTTCTGTACTAACCCAACAATTGAGTTTTTAGACTTATGTTACTCCTAGTCCCTGACCCTGTAAATACAAAGCACTGCTCTCTGTATAAGACCATACTGTAAATATAAACACTAAGAACTGTGTTCTGTGTTGAACTAGATAAAGATCATTCAAATAATGTATTACATTAAAATTAATTTTTTTTGTAATTTTATTTGGCACATACCCAACTATAGTATGATTTAGTGAAATGCTCACATGACTGTTTGTGACCTAAAAAGGAAAGTTAGGATAGAATAGGAAGATTTATTCATCCATCTAGGAACGTCTGTAATCCAATTAGTGGCCATGGAGACCAGTGGTAATTACCATTACCATTTATCCCAATTTTTTCACTAGTAGGACCTCTGTTCAACATTCACAAACACATTCACACAGTACAGGTAATATAGGAACGCCAATTAGTCTAACCTGCATGTATTTGGGCAGTTGGAGGAAACCCACCAAGCACAGGAAGAACATACAAACTCCATGTGCACAGAAGCGTGAATTGAACCCGAACCCTGGAGGTGCAAGTGAGTGCCGTGCAGAACAGGAAGATTTTACTGCAATAAAAGAAAAATTGCTGTAAGAAAAAGTTTTAAATGTAAAAATTGAGATTAACATACTAATCTACAAATTTGCAGATTTACAAGTTGCAATAAAATATCATAAAAATAGAAATATATAAAATATATAAATTATACTAGTAAACAAAGTAAAAAGTTAAAGTGTAAACGTAAAAGTGTAGTAAAAGAAGTACATGAAGTACACTTCATGTAGTAGAAACAGTAAAAAAAAAAAAGATATGGTGTGTAGGTATGACAGCTGCAGTATGTGTGAAAAATGAAGTTTGGCATGACCTGAGGTGTGTGTGTGTGTGTGTGCAGCCATCTTATAGTCCATGGTTTAAAGTGCATGTGTAAAAGGAGAACTAGAAATGTGCAATATAAATTAGTATGAAAAAATATTAAGCTTATCCATATTTCCTATAGTTGTATTTCATTTTATACAGTACTTCATGTATATCCAAAATATCCAACATTAATTTAATTCGTAATTATGAGAATTGAGCAGTCCGGTAGGGGGCGCGCTATAAACCAGCACGTTTGCAGTCTCGAAAGAAAAAAAAACTAAAGAAGAAGAAGCATTTTCGCGCCAGATAAAAAAACGCTATGAAGCCACACGAACATGGCGTCCAGGAAGAAGAACAAGCCACTTAGCGACGAACAAATCATTAACCGCTGGAGTTTCGACTTTTATGTTTCTACAGCTTTCGAGGCGTTTCGAAATGAGGATTATGATAGTTTCACCCAGCTCAGGAACCTTATCGAAAGTATGTTGAGTTTGTGTCACGACGTTAAACAGCTATGCTAGCTAGTTAGCGTCTAAACTTCATGTTTATTTAGTGAAATATAAAACACAATAGTATACAACATATCTAAGATATAACGTTAATCATAATAAAATAACACAGGCGCGTAAATAAACAGCTTTGACACATAAACACATTTGGCTGTTTGTTATAGGATTTAATCAGCTCGTGTAATAAATATTTTGTAAGCCTTGTTGTTTTGAAGCATGACCCTTTGCAGTTATGCCCAGATGAGACCAATAAGTTGGACTGCTTCCTGTCACACCTGGGTGTCAGACCTTTTAGTCATCTCAAGATAGTAAATTAAATGTCTGCCCTAAAAATGTCAAACATTTTAGTCAATTTTTTTGTTTGATTTATTTATGGGTTTACTTGTGATGGCCAAAAGTATGTGAATACCTGACTATCAAACCCATGTATAATATTTGTTGAACATCCAGATTTAGTCCTCCTTTCCTGTTATAATACACTCCACACCTCTGGGAAGTTTTTGACTTGTGACATTGTCATCCATAATTTTTTTTGATTCTGTAAAGCTGTTTTGCGATAATGATGGCATCAGTGGCTTAGTGGTTAACACATTCGCCTTGCACCACTAGGTGCTGGGTTCCATTCCTGCCTTGGATATGTGTGCATGGAGCTTGCATGTTCTCCCTGTGCTTGGTGGGTTCGCTCCAGGTTCTCTGGTTTCCTCCCACACTCCAAATTCATGCAGGTTAGGCTAGTTGGCGTTCCCCAAACAACCCTTACTGTATGAATGGGCGTGAATGTGTGCGCCCTGCAATGGTTTGGCATCCTGTCCATGGAGTTCTCCGCATTGTGCCGTAAGTCTAGGTGATGAGTGAGTGAATTTTGGCCTCTTAGTTTGCAAAGCACTAAAGTATGCAAAGTCATCTTACACAGTTATGTGCTTCCAACTTTGGTTGTAGGAACACCAAATATAGGTGTGTTGATCAGGAGATCATACTTTTGACCATATGGTGGCTGAAATTTGAATGGTCTCCTACATTACAAATTATGCAGCTTACCTACCTGATGGTAAAACCCTTTTCTCCTGAAGAGAGCAATGCAGCAAGTCTTTTAGTTGATTAGTCTGTCCAGCTGAGCTTTGTATACTTGTAAACCTGTACACAAATTGTGCTCATGTGGTGTCAGTAAATTGCACATCATTTCACAGAAACAAAACCCACCCACAAATTAGTAATCGAAACGCTAAACACATCAGATATATGTTAATATTAAATGTTTGTTTCACTATAGACTGTTCCTTTACATTTTCAAGCCTGCCAATAGAGAAAATATATATTTTGTGTTTAAATTAATACAGGTTTAGTGGTCAGACCCATTGATGGACACTCTGACATGACCACCAAACTGCGATTCATGCAGTTTCTTTCAAGGGTCAACGACGGAGACAAACTCGGTAAGTGTGTCAACATAAAATACTACTAATTTGTCTTTTTATTAATTTTTATTTATTTTGTTTGTTTCTTCACTGATGTTTCATCATCATTAATATTTTTAATTTGCAGATGTCACATTTCAAAAGCCCCTTACACCCCTCGAATCAGCACTGAGTGTGCTCGAATCTATCTGTACAGAAATAGATGTTGCACAAGATATACTGGAGCAAGTTCACACCTTGATCAGGGAAATGGTAAGACCTGAGAGCTGTCTGTAACAAATGTGAAACTATGATGATTTATGATATTTGATTATTTTGTTTTTATGATCGGTGACTTAGATGATTTTTAAATCTTCTGACTAGGCATTAATTGTATATAACAAAGCGTTAACTATTTTTCAAAATAGTGGCGTGTGAAACAAAACAACTGTAAATTGTTTTTCAAAGCCAACTTGTAATCACTAATATGTAAGCATTAAGGTAACTGTGGTAGCCATTCTGTCATGTTATGCTATCTAAACAATTATAAGGAATGAATTTAACTGAGATTCATTACAGATAAAGAGCAACTAACCTACAATGATGTTTACTTCCAGCTTTTTGTCACCAAATTTGATCAAGGTTTTGGACTGGTTGTTGTGTTAGAGATTTGTCTTGCGAGATCTGACTTTTGGTGCAGGTACATGATATAAAAATAAGGTGCTTGTTTATATTGTATTCCAGCTTATTGTTGTTTGCATAAAGAGCAAGAAATTTGAAAAAGCTCAAGAGATGCTGATTAAACATTTTCCAAAAGGAATGGACTCAGCTGGCAAGGTACATTATAACTTGTACTATTATTATTATTATTATTATTATTATTATTATTGAAATACCATTATTGTACTGTGACCTATATAGTGTATAAGGTCAGTATGGGAGATGTTTGTCAGACATTCCTAGACTTTTATATGGTGTATTTCGTCCAGTTATTTGAAATCAAATCAAATTCCCACAACAATATTTTTTATTGATTTTAAACAGGGATATAACAGGGTAAACATGCAACGTTCCAATACACGTTTTATAGCCCCCTTATAAAACCAAATCAAATCAAATTCAAATTTTATTTGTCACATACACAATCATACACAGTACGATATGCAGTGAAATGCTTAGGCAACTGCCCTGACCTTAGAACAAGAAAGAAACAAAAAAGTTATTTATCTAAGAAGGAATAAGAAATAATATCTATATAGAAAATAAATATTAAAACAAAAGTAAATTTGAGAAATGTATATATATAAGTAAAATTTGACTAAGAGGAATAAAATAAAATATAAAATGTCTGTATGATACAAATATACATTAAAGGAACAATCCTCAGTCATGAGAACATTTTTCTTTCTGTTTCGTAGAAAAAGCTGTATCTAGATCTGATAAAAAGGCGATGCAGCACACATTCAGTTCTGAACACAATCTCGTACAGTGAATTTAAGCAGGACATGCTGGACTTCATCGAGAAACTTCACCCCATTCCAGAGCCTTTTCTAAGCAAGGTGCCATTTTGAGTATTGTCTTATATACAGTAGGTCTTTAGCTAACTTGTATCCAATAGACATGAGTTTTTCAACTGTTTTAAATTATATACCTTTATTCATATATCTTCCAGGTGTGGTTATTCATTTTAGTTTTCTGTATTAGTGTAGATTCTGCAGCAGCTTATGCTATATCATAACTAGAATTTTAACATTCAATAAGATATCCTACAGTTGTAATTTTAAATTTTATGCAGAATCATCATGATACTTTTGTATGTCACTATTCCTAAGAGAACGGATTTCAGTTTGCCTGTAGTACCACCATCCTGATCCTTATTTTACCAACCAAGTCATAATGTTTACTCTCATTGCAACCATTCAGGGTTGATGCAGGTTTATGATGTTCTGTATAGTTATACTGGTTGCCTTGTCTTATTTGTTTTTCTTTGAAGATGGTCAAGCTCTCGAGACAAGGAAGGACAGCAGACATTGGGGCTGCACGTGAGCCCCAAGCCGTTAGAACTGTTAACGAGCAGTCACATACACAGGAAAAAGCAAACAGTGAACATACAGCTTCCCTGCACCATTCTCGATCCAATTCACAACAAAACACACCAACAGAAAAGAACCCAAGGTATGTACATAATTACTAGTTACTCACTCTCACTCATCGTCTATACCGCTTTATTCTGTATACAGTGTTGCTGGGGGCAAGAGGTTTTGAACACCCTGGACAGGGATCAAATCCATCACGGGCATACTCACACTTTCATTCACACACTACGGGCAATTTGGGAACGCCAGTTAGACTTATTTGCATGTCTTTGGACTGTGGGAAGAAAACTGGAGAACCCGACCCTGGAGGGCCAAGGCGACAGTGCCAGGCACTAAGCCACAGTGCTGCCAATTAGTAGTTCAAATGCTGATCCATGTTAAGCAGCTTCTCAAAACAAGTTTGCAACGATATACCAAATTGCTCTAGCATGGTAATTGTTTTATTTGATATCCTGAACTGGTTTTATGTAATAAAAATCACAACTAAGTATTTAGTAATTTTCTGGTTTATCTCATGAGATTAATTGGTAGTAAGTGTCAAGCATTCGATTTGAAACATTCCCTATGATAAGTCCCATGTCTAAAATCAGCTCTAGAGCCTTAACTGGAAACAAACTAGTTTATTCATAAATCTTTCACAGAATTTTTGTTAGTTTGTTTTGTTGTTAGTTTGGGTGGAAAACATATTGTACAAGATATCTGTATTAAATAAATTATTTTTGCTTATGATAACCATTTAAAACTTACAAGTATCTTATTTTTGATAATTGTTTGCATTCAGTTTTTAAGGACCACTGTTTTCTAAATAGGTTTTAAATAGGACTTTCAATATTAACACGTTAACACGCATGGTTAATCTAGGAATTATAAAGCATTACTATTTTTTTTTATGCTAATTAGTCATATGGCTCAGTTTGACCCTAATGGCTTCCCATAATTGCAGCGCGGTTACCTGGCTGTATAACACGGATAATAAGATAACTGAGGAAACATCTTCAGGTGTGCTGAACTGCAAGTTTAATTATAAAATGCTTTCTGATGGAAGTTTGGATAAAACCAAAGTTGTGTGCTCGAGTAACCTTCAAGGAGAACCATTTCTTTTTACAAGAATACTATACATTTAATGTAAGATGTGTGAGTGGTGGTTCAGGCATCTAAGGCTCTAGGTTGTTAATTTTTGGATCTCAGGCTCGGCATTCCGACACTCCTTACTTCTCACCCACCACAGGCAGTGCCGGTCCCATTCGAGAGATTTCAATTTTAAATTTGTTAAACGTTGATGTTTGAGATATTGTAAAACTGTGTCAAATTGTGTGTGTTTATTCTCTCCTACAGCATTCAAGCTTATTCCCCGGCTCCCTTGGTAACTGTGCACCTGAATTTGGGCAACTTGAGGGCCATCTATCCCAAGCTTGCTGAGCACTTTTCTGTCTCTGTCCCCTTCACTCAGCTGGAGGATGAGGTGGAGTGTGAGGCGGAGCAGGAGAATGAAATAGATCGTAACATGGAACTATGTCTTAAACTCGCAGAGACTCCATTGATGGAGTTTACAGAAGAAAATGATCAGCAGGGTTTGTCAGCGTGTGAAGGAAGACCCACTGACGAGAGATTGCAGCCACAGCAGCAAAGCCTCGAGCACGGCACTTCTGTGCAGTCTGATGCTGCCAGTCAAGATAAAGTGACTCTGAAAAACAGCACTCAAAATGAAGTGATGCTGAAAAACAGCACAAATCAACCTGTGGAACAGGAAGAAGGAAGTTTAGATGACACACCATCACTAGGAGATACACCAGTTTGTTCATCTGCAGAGAAAGTGACAGTTGCTCGTGTGTGTACAGTGAGTGTCGCACGGTTAGTGATGGAGGACGACAGTGTGCTAAGTGATCTAGAAGCCTCAGATTCTCAAAAGACTTCCAGTCCTGCACAGGGAAACGCTAACACAGAGGATCCACTCAGCTCGCTGTCTGTCAACCAGACTCCTGTTCGGAAATATCGCAGGCCAGCTTCTCGCAGGTGAACTGCAAAAATATGCTTCTGTTTTGTGTACCATCACAAGTTTTTTAAAATTTTTTAATTTTATTCTTTTTTTATCAAACCTTTTGTCTTCAGTCTAAATTTGTGTTTGACACTCCTGGTCTTGGAATACATGAAATGGTAACAGTAAAATATAACATTTATTATACAGTAGTTCTCACTGTGCAAAAAAAAAAAAAGGTGATGTCACTAATTAGTTTGAGCTTACTGTGTATTGCTAAAGAATTGTGCTAATTAGAGTGAGCTGGTTTAGGTAATTAATGGAAATCATGAGTCAAACCATTACATTTTCAACTGTGGTTAGCTAGTAGATACTTTATCACTGCAGGTGTTTGTTTATATTGTTTTATTTTCTAATCAGCATACGGTAAAGATCTCACACACAAGCGTGCCAATACACACAAAAACAAAAATATATATTAATATATATGACAGGCATGTACTATTGTAATTGTACATTTAATTGCTCTTTATTTATTTCCACCTAGTGTTTGTATTCCATCGTCGTAAGAGTACAGTAATACATTCTGAATCCCCTTTGTGTCAGTTCCCTAATACCATGTGCTAATAGCGCTAAAATAATACATCTTATTACAGGAATAGTAATCGCACTAAGCTTGACCAGCCACAGAAATGTTCCACCCCCAGCAAAGATGGAAACAGCTCTTCTCCTGCCCAACACACACCTAATAAGGAATGTCAGAAATCAGCATTAAAGAGGTGAGTCTTATCAAACACCTCTTTTTTTTTTTTTAGCTTTTTTATTTTACTTTGAAGTTAACTTCAACAGTTACTGTATTCCGTTCATTCCAGAAATGTTTGGATTACCATGTTGTAACTGAATTGTGTCCTGCAGCCCGCGCGCAAAGACAAATGGACAGAGTGAAGAAACTGTAGAAAGCATTGTTGAGACTCCACCATCAGCAAAACGTCCTGGAACCTCCTTCAAGCGGTGTGGTTTTGCTTCATTAGTCTCCTCTTTATTATATCGTTCTTACTTATGATCAGTTTAATTTCAGCACATTTTAAGAGAGAGGTGTCCTCCAAAATCAGTTAATTGCAGTCAGACTCAACTTGGTGGCATTGTAAATGATGTTACGTTATAAACGCAAATAAATTAATTTAATGATAATTTCAGCTAAAGGTATTATTTTAGCTCTCACCAAAAAACAGTAAATCTGAAATGAGTGTCCATATGTGATGATTAGTATAAAGTCATATGTTTGTTGCTGTAGGAGGAATTGGATGGATTTGTCTGGAGCCCAGGAAGAGTGGAGTGATGAGGAGTCACTGTTCTCTGCATCCACTAAAAAAAATAAAGGTACAGCCTCTCTTGTATGTTGATTTAAAAAAAGGGGGGCGGGTGTAAAGTTCTAGGACATGCATAATTTTAATTCTGGCTGCTAACAACTGGGATTCATTATTAAAAGTTAAAAAACACACAAAAAAAAAAAATACAGAACAGGAATTTATTCACAAGAGTAAAGAGCATCAAGAAGCTAAATAGTTTGGAAGAGAGATTTTGTTTAAAGTGAATTTGCCTTTTTGTCTTTTTTAAGGTCAAAGCTCAATGGACAGTGGTTCCAAAAGAAAGGTGAGTGTATTTCATTCTACATCCAATTAATAAATGTCACTCGGCCAGGCCATTTCAAACTGCCGTATATGTATGTTAGCATAAAAATACAATATGAATACAAATGCACAGCACAGTATTTTCTTGTTGTGTTGGTCTATAAGATAAAATCCTAATAAAACACATTTACGCTTGTGGTTGTAACGTGATAAAATGTGGAAAAGTTTAAGGGGTATGAATACTTTTGCATGGTACTGTAAAAACTATGTGAAACTTGTATGGCTGCTCTCTGTTATGTTGGAGATGTTTACTTAGAAGTGTTTCTGTTGCAGAAGTGGACTGCTGAAGAGTCTGACTGGGTGAAGCAAGGAGTGACTCTTTACGGCGAGGGACGATGGGAGAGGATTAAAAGCGCATTCCCTTTTAAAGGCCGCACGGCAGTCAATATCAAAGACCGCTGGCGCACCATGAAAAAATCGAAAGCGGTTTAGAATTAGAGAACAAGAAAACAACATGCAAATAAAACACGCTAAGAGAGATTTTTGTACATATAGTCACTGTCTATTTTATTAGTATCACCTGCCACAATAATATGCGTCAGTCATTTGACAGCAGCACGGTGCACAAAATCCTGCAGGTACAACTCAAGATTTTGACGTTTAAAATGAACATTAATTGAAGCCCTTGTATCTGTACTCTTGTGCTGCTGCCATATAACGTGTTCAGTTGTTTCTATTAAAGTGGACAGTGAGTGTTTATCCAAGAAAGTGATTAATTTATAATTTCAGAAGTTTGAACTCGTCCCCCGAGTGGCGCAGCAGTGAAAGGGCTCTCCCTATCATCCGGGGATCGCTGGTTTGATCTCCGGGTGATGCTGTAGCCTCTTGCAGCTGAGGGTCTGATTTAAAAAAAAAAAAAAAAAAAAAGAATGCTTGAACTAATTTAACACATTTCGTTACATTTCTTTTGTAAAGCATCAAGTTTCAAAAGATGTAATAAACATCGAAGAGCAGAAAACAGTGCAACATTGATATCACTGGTGTACATTTTAATTTAATTATCCAAGACCTTAGGTGGAATGACCTCTCTACTACATTCAACAAAGCTGCAGATTCAGGTGTCTGGTTTTGAACCTTTCTTGCCTAAAAGTTTTTCACGTGTGAAGAAGTAACTGAATATTTGCACATAAATTTTAAGTTTTGCAAGTGCAGCTCTTCAGAAAGGTGTGCAGGTATGAAAAAAATACTTTGTTGTATATTCAAAATATATATTTTTTCACAGATCAAGAGTAAATCATTTAAAACAGTTATTGCAAGTACTGTTTAATTCTTGAAACAGTTTTGAGGGCTTCTAATGTTACACGAACAAAGTTTAATATCACAGTCAGGAGATCATCCAAAACATGCACATCAACCTCTGTAACACTTTGTGGCATCTACAAAAACATTCATTAACTTCAAACTGTACCTCAAATGCTTAAATAACTGATGTGACAATTAAATACCACCATATTCAACATTATCATTTGTACAGTAAACAGTTTTACATGGTTACCTGTCTGACCTGGAAACCTTACCCACAGTCAAACTTTAAAGCACATTAAGGTGCTTTTTTTGAGGAATCATTTTTTTTTACATTTGTGTCTGGTTTATTTAAAAACCAGCTGATTCTAAATCCTACATTTCAGAAGAAATCTGGCATCTTTATGTTGACTGGGGACACTTCATTAAAGTATGACAATCAACTCATGTCTCTTAGGAATATTCATAGTGTTATACCAAGTGTGTGTATTGTATTAACTGGATTTAGTATTGAATTAACAAAAAATTGTAATAGGTGCATAGACTGTTTACTATGAGTCCGGTGTTAGCACTGGCAAGACTTTTTCTCCACCGTATCTGTGGGGCTGTTAATCGTTTTGGTGTTGGAACGCAGTAATATGCGTTGAGAATCCATGCGATAACCGTCCTCCTTTACAGACAGTCCATTGCATGCCAGTAGCTCATGTGCCATTACAATGAAGGCCTGATCCACATTCTGGGCTTCCTTTGCAGAGGTTTCCAGTGCTACTACGATTCCTTTCTGGTTCGCTAATGCGCATGCTTCTTTAAACTCAACCTGTCTCTCAGACTCCAGGTCACACTTGTTACCTGCAAAAGCGAACAGAACAGTGCACAAATAGATGCGTCAAGACTCAGGTTAGGACAAGTATAATATTCTTAAAAGTTTAAGTTATTGCTTTTAAGTGTGTGTAAAGCCTAGACTGCACCAGGTATGATTACGGACAATTTTGTATCACTTGTAAAATCTCCAGATGAATAAATATAATGTAAATGCAATA
>JAAGKR010001883.1:0-90510 GCA_011419295.1 Clarias macrocephalus
AGGGAGAGAGAGAGCGAGAGAGAGAGAGAGAGAGAGAGCGAGAGAGAGAGAGAGAGGGAGAGAGGGAGAGAGAGAGGGAGAGAGCGAGAGAGAGAGAGAGAGAGAGAGAGAGGGAGAGGGAGAGAGAGAGAGGGAGAGGGAGAGAGAGAGAGAGAGAGAGAGAGAGAGAGAGAGAGAGAGAGAGAGAGAGAGGAGAGGGAGAGAGAAAGGATTTTATATTCTGTACAGCTGTCTCTTTCCGCGTCAGTGCTGATGATAAATATCGGCCGTTTTAAGTCCATCAGTAATGCTTGAACCAAAGCCAGGCTGCAGACTCTTTTAATATCGTAGGCAGAGGAGCAGGACGAGTGTGTGTGGTACTGACTCTATACTCCGGTCGATAACCAGAGCACAGTGTTTTTTTTGTTTGTTTTTTTCAAAAGAAACCATTTCTGCTTTTCAGCTCTTAACTACCACATCAACATTTCTATCAAAGTGCAAAGTGCTTTCAAATGAGACTTCCTGCACTTCTTCTGTGATCAAGGCTCTGCGATATCGATCAGAAGGTGGCGAGTTCGGAGCCCTTAACACCCTCTGCTGCTGATTGCGTCTGATCCTGATCTCTGACGGCTAATCTCTAACGAGCTGGAATATGCACAGGATTGAAACGCAGTTCCTTTTGTGAAATGATGTAGTGCGTATGCGCGGTTCCATCCTGACCCCGGGTTCCTCTTCGTGCATGATTTCCTGAAGGTCGTCTCCAGTGGATTTCCTCTGAGCTTTCTTATTTCCTCCAAAAATCTAAACCGAAACATCAGGGCCCGGTAGAGCAGCATGTGTGAAGTGAATGTGTGTGAACGGGTGAAGGGTGCACTCCCAACTCACATAGTGTTCTGGAGATACAGTAGACCACAGTAGGTGACTGGAACCCAAACAGTGTTCCTGGAATAGTCTTTAGAACTATACGCCCACAACAGTGTTCTGGGGATATGCTCCCGATTGAAAGAGTGATCCTGGCGTCGGCTGCTAATGACCCAATGCCACCACAATAGTGTATTCCTGTGTGGCCATGGGCATAGGTTTAAAATCCACTGCCATCAGAGGTGAAAAGTACCAAATTACATTTACTCGCATTACTGTAATTAAGTCGTTTTTTTGTGTACTACTACTTTTTTAAGTAGTCTTGAAAATCTGTGATTTTACTTTTACTTAAGTATGTTTGTTTGAAGTATTGCTACATTTTAAATCATATTCGCTATGGAGTAAAAATAAATGGAAGAAAATAATTAAATAAATAAATAAATAAATAAATAAATAAATAGAAACAATGTAACTGAGAAGGAAACCCCTGCAGTGATTGATTGGGAACAAATGAGCTAAATTCACAAGAACGATGGAGACCGACAAAACAGATGCCAGTGACGCAGACCCAGCTGAAAGCGAAATGCCATCAAACTCTTATGACGCGAACCCCTGGCCATATTTAAGCGACCACGGCTTTATTATGCAAAGGTGTTCCTTCAGTTAAAAACAACTAGTTTGAGATTTATATCCACTTGTCTTTTTTGAACTACGCTCGAATCCCCCATCCCACAGTAAACTGTACTTTAACTTGAGTACAAAACTAAAATTTGGAGATTTAAATGGGAAAATCTTAAAAACCTTGAAAAAGTCAAACTTGAGTACAGAAAAAAAAAAAAAAAAAACTTGAGTACAGTAACAAAATTTTCTTACTCCTTCCACCTCTGGCTGCCATCGCAACAACTGGATCTGGCACAAGCTGTGGATCCACTGGCACCCTCGCAGTGTTCCTGTGATAGGCTCCAGATCCACACCCACCCAACAGGATTCCCAGAATAAGCTCTGAATCCTCCCCCACCCTAAGGGTTCCCAAGATATACTTCAAATCGACTGCCACCCCTACCCAGGATGGAGCGGTGACTCTATATATAATTAAGGAATGACTATCAGTATTTGTAATGTTTTTACTAGTTAAACTTTTTATATTCTTTCAAAAGATATAAAAATCTCCCTAATTGAATTAAGAGTTTAATAAGCAGTACAGTAGATTTGAATTTCTAATCCTAATATACGATTACTGTATATCGCATTAAAGACGTTACTAGTCCGTTATTCTAACCTGCTAATGGACTATCCGTTTCTCCGTGTAGCTTCATTTTTGAAGAACTTTGTGATTGTACAGTAACTGGATCTGTCAAATCACTTAAACGCCTTTTCTCTGCTTGACAGCTACACACAGTAAAGGGGGAAAAAATCAGTAAAGGAAAAAGGGTCGGCTTATGCTTTACTTTCTTTCTTCTAATCTGTCTAATCCATCATGCAGTGTTGTACTGTAGCTGAACTAGCAGAACGCTGCTCCACAAGGCCACACGGTTTCATGGTCAATGCGAACACGGTCAGGAGTGTTTGAGCGATGCTTAGAAACTGAGATGAAGTCTGATCATCTGATGAGCTGCTCAGTCGATATGGAATTGATTGAATATTTTACTAGGGGAAAAAGCAGATGACAACACACAGTGCCGTTTAAAACACTTTCTATTTTGCTGCATTAGTGAAAATTGTAATGGATTCTGACTGGTTATAAAGTGTTGAGTTATTTTTCTATATTGGCAACATTGGCAGTAGTGCAGCTGCAAATCACAGGTTTATACATATTGATGTGTTCCTGTTAATACATTATCGTTTCTATTGCAACAACGTACATCATTTACAATTTTTTGGGAATGACTGTAAACAAGACTTATTCACTCCCTCTCTCACTTATTCTCCATGCCGCTTATCCTGTACAGGTTCATGGGGGGCCTAGTGTTTATCCCAGGGGACTCGGGGGCCAGGCGGAGTCCATCGCAAGAAACAAGCCTGCACACACTCATTCTCACACCACTGTGAGAGGGACGGTGGGAGGAAACCAGAGGGCCCTGAGGAAACCCTACCAAGCACAGTGAGAACAAGCAGAACTCCAAGCACACAGACCCTAATGTGGGACTCGACCACTGGAAGTGCAAGGAAACAGTTTTAACCAGCATATTAAATCGTTAATAATTGAACTTTTAAAATGCATTAAATCACAAAAAACAATAGAAAGAGAAAGATATAATAATATACACAATAATGATTTATATAAAAATCACATCTCCTGTGATTTGCGCTATTGAAGTTCTACAGTATGTTGCTACAGTAGATTAAGATATGACACAAACTCGTATCCCACAGGAGATATCAAGGTGGGGTGAAATCCAATTGTTTTGGATTTGGGTGTGGAGCTTCGCCAACCCGGGAAACCAGCAGCCGAATTTGACATACAAGGAAAAATATTAATATAATAAGTCCTTCAGGCAGAGAATATTCTGAAACAAAACAGGAGGCAGGCTCATGTTATAAAATGTTATTTTATTTAGTTTTATCTAAATATACACTTTTAGGATGGCACGGTGGTACAGGAGGTGGCTCTGGTGGTCAAGATCGAACTGAGGTACTGCTACTGGTACTACTAGGTAAAATATTCTTCAAGTAAAAGTAGAAACTATCAATTTATATTTGAATTTGAGTAAAAGAACAAACAGTAGCCTACAGCACTACATTGTGTATATATACTGTATGCAAGTCTGCATAAAAGTCCGCAGGTTATGTAACACAATGCCATGCAGAAATCTACTAATATGTGCTGTTGGATGTAGTGAAGTAAATGTACAAATAACCTTGTAATAAAACCTTTCAAGGAAAGGACACATACAGAAAATATGTACAGTTCATTGCCCCCTACAAAGTCTCTGTTCAGAGTTTTTGGCTTCAGTCATTCACAGATTTTTCCTTCAAATCTACCTAATAATTGTTGACCGGAGACCCCTGCAATTTCACCAAAACCGCAAATCTTGGTTTTTTTTTTTTTTTTTTTCTGGCTTTTTTGTGGCGATATATAATTTTACATGCATTTTAACTGTAAACTAATAATAACAATATAATTGACATATTTATATAATATTAATATAATTATATAATTGATATAAATATTTGTAACACAAATGTTAGCATACTGTAAATTCAGCAAAATTTCTATTATATAAATATGCAAAATATAATACTGTATAATGTTTTTGAGAACATCAAGCAACCGTAGAGGAAAGTGCAGCCTTGGAAGGTGAATTATTACTGTACAGTATTTACTCTATAATACTTATACCAAAGAAAACGCGCTTGTATGAATGACAGTACGTATCGGGGGAACATCTGTATTTTACATTCTAGCACATTCATGTTTTACATTTTAGTATACGGGTTTCCCTTTACATTCTTTTTTTTTTCTTTTTTTTTTTTAAGGGTAATGTATTAAGCTCGGTTTGAAATAAAATTTAAGTGTTTTGGGGGCAGATTTGTGGGCATAATTAGGGTTTAAACTATAAAAATAGGCGTTTTTAGGCATTTTTTTGACCACATCCAAAATTTGCAATCTTTCACAATTCACAAGGAATGTAACCCCCACGAATTTCAGGGGTCGACTGTACTTATGTACAAGAATAGCAAACAAAAAAGTTATAATTTTTAAACTTAATCATAAACAGAATGTTATAATTTTATAAATTTAAATCAGTGCTCCAGGAGAACCTGGAGTATAAATGCAAACATTAGGTAACAGTAAATATCACTCAAAACTATTTCTATTAATGTTCTCACATGCATTATTGCAGGTATAAACAGCTGTTCCTTCACCAGCCTCACTTTTTTCCTCTCCTTGATTAATTACAAAGCAAGAATGAATGAATAATTGTAGCATGTGGCATTGGCTAAGTGTGAAAATTCCTCTTCTGTATTGGAATGCATCGCGCCGATCATGAGCACTAATGTTTCCAATTAGTCAGCTTTGCCTTTTCTGCTTCATTACAGTTATTGAACACTGCATATGTGCACAAGCTCTGTAGTGTAGTGAGGAGTTATCTACTCTCTACTCATCAGCACACACTCACACCAGTGTTGACACATGCACTTGCTTAGTAATGGATGGCAGGAAGGTTATGGGAAAGCAGAAGTGAATAAGAGTGTATGGAGTGAAAAGGATTAAAAATAAAAAATAAAAAAACGCCGGCCGGTGGTGTGCATTGACCTGGTGAGAGATAACAAAGTCAGCGAGGGCACCATGGCGCCCCATGCCCTCATCTCCACCTCTTATCTCTAAAGCCGTCTGGCTCTCAGGTCTTTATTGATCAGAAGTGCTGGAATAAAAACATGCTGAAGGAGTACCACCCAGAGAGAGAGGGAGGGAGAGAGAGAGAGAGAGAGAGAGAGAGAGAGAGAGAGAGAGAGAGAGAGAGAGAGGAGCAATACATGTAGAAAACCTTTGTTTTAAAAATTGGGTTGTCATGTGAACAATATGCATAAAAAAATTAAGAAAAAATAAATAAAAATCTAATCTGTGATGAATAATCTAATATTGGTTGAATAAAATTATATTCTTAAAAATATTATAGACAAGAAAAAAAGAAAGAAAGAAAGAAAGAAAGAAAGAAAGAAAGAAAGAAAGAAAGAAAGAAAGAAATTATTTAATTACATATAAATAAATAAAAACCTAAAAATAAAATGTAATAATAATCACTTGGGGAAAAAATCATATGGTGAAAATAAGAAAAAAAAATGCAATATGTATATTTACAAAAAAATTAATAAAAAATAATGCATAAATAAATAATAAAATCCATGCATTTAAATTCATTTTGCATTTAAAACAAAAGTCCATATGTTACAATTTTACTCATCACATGTCTTTTCTTTAAATAAAAACACATTTTACATGGGATTCATATAAGGAACAACTAAACAGACAAGGGACAGTTGTAATTTTAATTGTAATCATTTATTTATTTATTTATTTATTTATTTATTCGTTTATTTATTTATTTATTTATTTATTTATTTATTTATATATCTTCTTTTAAACTTGTGTCCATTTATGTGGAATCCTATGATTATTGTCATAGAAAGTTCCTGTAGTTTTCTGGTTTTTTTTTTTTTTTTTTCTGTTGCAAGCTTTATGTTTTTCGCCTCGTGGTGGTAAATGAAAAAAAAAAACATTACAAGATGTCATATTTAGTTGGGAGCATGACAGATTGTCCAGAGAAAAGTTCTTATGAGACTGGTTGTGTTAGAGGTTTAGTCTTCACTACTAATAATTCTAAAGTTTTGTGAGCGATATGGGCTGTTGTTCATGTCAGTAAGAGCTTTTCGCGAGCAGGAGAACATTACTGAGTTCTGTGCTCACTAATGGAGCTAGAACACGGAGAAGTGCACAGACACTAATGCCTAACTGCATCTCTGTGACCCAGTTCTGTAAATAAAGGCTTTTGTGCTTTATATTTTTCCTCATGCAGTGCCAGAAAAAAAAAAAACTTTATTTCATTGAACATTACAAAAATAATAAGTCTGTGGTTGGTTTTGCATCTACTGTAAAAATGCACATTTTCTTTATACTTATAGGAGATTCATGGTGTAATGCAAGGGGGAAAATATTTCCTAATTATAACTAAATTCTATTTTAGATTTGCTTTTTCTAATATTGAAAAGGTTGTTTTCAATCAAATATAAAGTATCTGTTCATTAATGTTATCAGAAAAAGATAGTGAATTTGTTTATGTAAAAAAAATTAACTAAATATGCTTCCTTCGTAATTGGGGTGCACAAAATTTTGCACACCACTGTCAGCAGTTAATAAGACCAAAACTAATTCCTACATGTGTCAATCAACTTAAATGTTTATTTTTGCTCATATGCATGAAGGGTGCCAATAATTCTCGAGTTGACTACATTGACTAAATGAATATTAAAACTTGGCTTCGGTTCATCTACATCTCATAATCTGCTAGCGTTGTATATGTTCAGCTTATTTGCCTCCTTAATTGTCTCTATAATGCACTGTATAATATATAAATAATCAAACGGCACCAGACATGTGCTCATGAGGGAATTATAGTCATTGTCTTTTGGCGAGAACTACACATGGTGAGAAACAAGAGCGTTATTATGTGCAGTCATGCTGCAGATTTCCCCGATGTCTCATTTGCACTCACACTACAATTACATGTGAATTAGCAAATCTTCACACATCGCTGCGACTTGGCTATTTCTGAAAGGAGTAGCTGTGAAAATGCATGATGGATTATATTTACTGTCTATGCAGAAAAAAAATAATAATCAATAATTCACCAGGATAATTGCTACATTTCAGATTTCTCTAGGTGTTATTATGGTAATCATGTAGGGCTGTGATCAGAGGCAAGGAAAGTTATAGAAACATTAACTTGGGAAAAGTTATTAATATTCAGAATTGATTTTTGCACCTTCTCTATTCAATATATATATATATATATATATATATATATATATATATATATATATATATACACACACCAGCTGTGCCCGAGACTTCATTCGCATGGAATTTAATTGCACACTCATGAGTGCGTTTTAAAACATGTACAGCGCCATCTGTTGAATTTTGGAATGAACTAAAATGTTTATGTGTTACTGTGAAGTGCGCGGAATGAAGGTGTGAGATTGTGTTTATTAGATAGATTTCAATTGCATACTCATAAAATCTCTTGAATTTTGAGATGAACTAATGATTTTTTCAAGGTTTTTAAGATTTTCCTATTTAAATGTCAAAGTAGCATATCTTCTCCTCCTGTTGGCCAATTGCACTGAAACAAAGCCTGTATGTTACCTCAAGCTCGGCCAAATACACTTGTGTAAACCCCATTAAAATTTGTTTAGTAGCCTTTACGTAATACGTGCACAAACATACAAACAAAAAATCCCAAAACCATGCTGATGTGTTGTATTAATCTATCTTATCAATCTTTCCAAATGATTTTTTTGCAAATATTTTCAATGCCAATTTTACAGGTTTCATTATATGTGTAGATATATAAACAAACAAACATTAGGAATTTAAATTGCAAATATATCAACTTGTGCAAACCGGCATACTAGCCATAATTTCCTGACCATTTAAGAAATAATAAATAATGAACGTATATAGCAAATTATTTAAAATAATCATTTTTTAAGGATATTGTTTTAGAAAGATTATTTGCATGAATAGTGCTGAAACAACTCACAAAAGAGCATAAACAGAAGCATTTGGATACCTGCAAACTAAATTTGGATCAATACTCTAAGGAAGGTGAAAGTTTCTTAATCATTATTGGTGATGAGACATGAATTGACCACTACGAGCCTGAGAATAAACAGCAGAGTACAGAACGGAAACATCCTCAATCGCCACCCAAGAAAAAGCTCAAAAGTCAACCATCAGCTGGACAATTCATCAATGCTGACAGTTTTCTGGGATTCTAAAGGATTAACTCGAGGACTGCTATCCAAGGGCCGCTGTGATCTCGCGTGAAGATTAGACGCATGATGTAAAAGCGTCCTCAGCATAGTCCTGATCTCTCTCCATCCGACTTTCATCCTGTTTGGTCCCCTGAAAGCAGCCCTACGAGGATGAAGATTCACTTCTGATGAAGATATTGAAAAAAAACCCATGAATAAAAGAGGAGGGAGAAGAGTGACCCTGCACGGGGCCCATGTTTGGAGCCAGGCCTGGACAGAGGGCCCGTCAGTGAGCGCCTGGTGGCCGGGTCTGCCACGGGGCCCGGCCGGGCACAGCCCGAAAGAGCAACGTGGAAACCTGTCCTCCCCCATCTCGTGGACCCACCACCTGCGAGAAAAACCGGTGGGGTAGGGTGCGCTGCTATTTGGGTAGCAGTGAAGGCCGAGGGCCTCAACGGACCAGACCCGGGCGTCAGAAGCTGGCTCTATGGATGTGGAACGTTACTTCTCTGTGGGGGAAGGAGCCGGAGCTTGTGCGGGAGGTGGAGCGTTATCAGTTAAATCTGGTCGGGCTTACCTCGACACACAGCCTCGGCTCAGGATCCGTACTCCTGGATAGGGGTTGGACTTTGTTCTTCTCCGGAGTTGCCCAGGGTGTGAGGTGCCAGGTGGGTGTGGGGATACTCACGAGTCCCCGGCTGAGTGCCATGACATTGGAGTGGATTTGGAGAAGGCACATGATCGCATACCTCGGAATTTCCTGTGGGAGGTACTGCGGGAGTATGGGGTGAGGGGGTCACTTCTCAGGGCCATCCAATCCCTGTACACCCAAAGTGAAAGCTGTGTTCGGATTCTCGGCAGTAAGTCAGACTTGTTTCCAGTGGGTGTTGGCCTCCGCCAGGGCTGTGCTCTGTCACCAATCCTGTTTGTGATTTTCATGGACAGGATATCAAGGCGCAGCCGTGGAGGAGAGGGTATCCAATTTGGTGAGCTAAGGATTGCATCGCTGCTTTTTGCAGATGATGTGGTCCTGATGTCATCATCAGTCTGTGACCTGCAGTGCTTGCTGAATCGGTTTGCAGCTGAGTGTGAAACGGTGGGGATGAGGATCAGTACCTCGAAATCTGTGGCCATGGTTCTCAGCAGGAAACCGATGGATTGTCTACTCCAGGTAGGGAGCGAGTCATTACCCCAAGTGAAGGAGTTGAAGTATCTCGGGGTCTTGTTTACGAGTGATGGCATATTGGAACGTGAGATTGGCCGGAGAATCGGAGCAGCGGGGGCGGTATTGCAATTGTTTTACCGCACCGTTGTGATGAAAAGAGAGCTGAGCCAAAAGGCAAAACTTTCAATTTACCGGTCGATCTTCGTTCCAACCCTCACCTATGGTCATGAGCGTTGGGTCATGACCGAAAGGATCGCGAATACAAGCGGCCGAAATGGGGTTTCTCAGAAGGGTAGCTGGCTTTTCTCTTAGAGATAGGATGAGAAGCTCAGTTATCCATGAGAAGCTCGGAGTAGAGCCGCTACTCCTTTGCATGGAAAGGAGTCAGTTGAGGTGGTTCGGGCATCTAGTAAGGATGTCACTAGGACGCCTTCCTAGGGAGGTGTTCTGGGCACGTCCAGCTTAGAGGAGACCACGGGGCAGACCAAGGACTAGATGGAGAGATTATATCTCCACACTGGCCTGGGAACGCCTCGGGATTCCCCAGTCAAAGTTAGCTGATGTGGCTGGGGAAAGGGAAGTTTAGGGTTCCCTGCTGGAACTGCTACCTCCGCGACCCGATTTTGGATAAGCGGTTGAAGATGAATGAATGAATACAAAAGCTTGTTATACAGATAGACAAAGTAAGTCACAAAAAAAAGTTAATTAAGATAAATTCTACAGCCAGAGTGTGGATAATTTTTGACTTATTCTTGTACAACTCAGTGATACCAATCAGCCATAACATCACCAGGTGAACTGAACACCACAACACGTCCCCAGAGGTGGATCCACACCCAAACGGGCCCATAAGAGGAGCCCGAAACCTACTGTAGGTGGTTTTAATGTTATTGGTGTTGATGTTATGACTGATCAGTGGGTACGTGTGTTTGCATATAATAAGTGCCAGCTGTGAGTCCTTGTGTTGACAATCACACTCCAGATGTTTGTCCTTCTGTTTGGCCCCGCTTTTGTAGACTATATATTTTGGAGTAGCCTCACGCTAATGTAAAAATCCTGTCAATAAAAGTGAATAAAAGTCTGTATGTGATGTAAAGGTCTGTGTCTACCTTGTTGTTATTGTTAGAAACGTTTCATAGCGTGACCCCGCCTCCAGCTGGATTCATTTTATGGCAGTCAATACACAATGAATGAGTATTCAAGAGCCTGAGGATCTAATTATCTGCTTCCTGTTTTTTCCTCACCATGACAAAAGTGTTATGAGAGCATTTTTCCAACGTGCCTGTCACACTTACACATTGCTAGGTGTAAGATTTCTCTCTGAAGTCCCAGGATGCCAAGAGCACATATTTTCACTGCAAGGTAGACTTTTGGTATTACAGGGAATAGTTTAAACAATACCATAATTCTCTGAGTGTTGGACAAACAAGATACTGTAAATGCTTGGATAACCTCCCTTTTTTTTTTTTTTTTTGAGTTTCATAGAAATTTACACCTTCAATAATTAATTAATTAATTTTAATTATTTTTTTTATTATTTTAATAATTATTTTAATAATTGTAAATTATTTTAAATAATTTAATAATTAAAATAATAATTTTAATAATTTATTAATTTAATTTTTAATAAATAAATTAAATTTTGATTAAATTTAATGTTTTTAATTAAAAAATTAATTAATCCAGAGGGGGGCTGGAGCCTATATCCCAGGAGGCTTAGGGCACGAGGCAGGGTACACCCTGGTCAGGGTGCCAATCTATCGCACTTTTTGTAACGCCAATCAGCCTAATCTGCATTTCTTTGGACTGTGGGAGGAAACCAGAGTACCTGAACTGCCTGATTTTTAAAAGGAATACAAAAATTATCAGTGAATAGTGTTCAAAACTATATGGATTCAAATAATAACCAGATAATTGTTTTATATAGCTACTTTTTTTTCATACATATAAACTGCTCTGCAACTTTATATTCCTCACGTTCCATTTAGATCTTGATTACCTCGTAATTTCTCTTTATTTGTGCCACATTATCAAGGCATCTGCATATTATATGGCTTGCTTCTAGTAAATTAGATGCACGAGTATAAATTTAGGCATGTGGTATACATATGATATGTAACTAAGGGGTATGTGGGCGTGGCTTGTCTCCAAGCAGCTGGAGCTAATTCATCATTTGAGCTCGAATCACTTTTATATGAACGTTTAATCAATCAGACATCGGCGTGATTCGTTAAACTGTTCTGTGACATGAAAGTGAACGGTGAACTCAGATGAGGAATTACATTTAGCTGTGTGCAGAAACTCTGTACTTTAAACTCTGTATAAATAAAAGAAAGGTCTGTACATTGGTCACAACTTGTTCTTTCAATGATATCTTTATGTTTCATACAAATTTCTGTATGTCTGTTCAGCCAGATTTGGTATCTGCCTGAAGTTTAACCTGCACCATGAGTGAAATCAAAATGTTGAGTAAAAGCAATGCTATGAACTGTTATGTCTCTGATTTAACAATCTACTATAAAATAACCGACTAATTATCTACTTGCACAATGTAAACAAACACCTACACCAACAGATATTAATTAGAAAAGCGAAACTCATATTTTCACTTTGGCTGAAATAACAGCGCTGAAGTGGTTTAAGTGAATTTTAATGCACCGGAGTCGTTTTAAGACAAAACGTCTTATCTTAGTTTTTACCGATTACCGAACAGGGAGTGTATTTGTCTGACGATGAAAGAAGTACAACTTAGTGTAAACAAGGCGTGAGATACTCAACCTTACGGAATGTGATTTCTGCGTATTAATAAGGTAGACAGAGAGTTTCTGCCGTACAGAGAGACACACAGACATGTACAGTACGTGAGCTTCAGGCTGAACTCATAATATCACTGATTGCATTAAAGCTCATTTGCTTATATCGTCATATTTACGCTGCAACCCACATCTAATAAACATGAAAATGACACTATCTAATCAAAATAACGAAGAAATAATGAGGATTATTTGTCATTGCTCGGCACTGAGATGCCGGATGCGCAAAAATGTAGCATTGTCCTGAGAACTCAGGAATAAAAATAAAAAGGTGGTACACTGGTACTCCTGTGAGGCTTCATTAACCGGCCAGGGGAGCAGCATGACCCTGGTGTTCTGGACAAACAGTGTGGTACATGTACCTCCGGCGACATTGTGCAGCAAGGCGATGACAAACATCCCGCTGTCGTCTCTCTTGGGGCGACATAAAAAATAAAAAAAAAACTCACTGGACAAATTAAGTGACTTTGGATGAGGCTCGGATCATTTACCCTAAAATACAAACCCACGTTACAGCTGAGCAGCGTGGCCTGAAAAACCCACCGAGCCTGGAGAAGGATAGTTAATGAGAAAACCACTGCATTTATCATCCAATTGAATCTATTAAGTCGATATACAGAATATTTGTAAACTTAACAAATAAGCATCAATAGTATGTTTTTTTAATCATTGCTTGATCATGATACCATTCAGTTAATTTTTTTTTTTTTTTTTATTCCGATCCTGCCGCATTCTTAGTTCTCCACTACCGGCACTTTGGCAACAATCTGAGTCTCCACTTTGTGGCAATTTCCTGTTCTATAAACAGAATGAAGCACTTCAGCCCAGGCCGTTGTAGGAACTTCATGCAGGCTGCATCAGTCATTGATTGTTTTCCTGTAACCATGTGCCTCTTAAGTGTTCTGTGCTTTTTGTCGCTATATAACGCAAGCCAGAGAAAAGCAGTGGAGTTTTATTTAAGCATTTAACAGCACTTCTCAAAGAATTTAAATCACAGTACAGAGTATAGTCAGAGGCAATCCAGATAATCCAACATCTAATTAAATAAGTAATTGGTAAAACTGGAGGAGACGGCACACGGTATAGACTGCAGGAATAATAAGAACTCAAGAAGAATCGAAACAAAGACTGGAAAGCGAGACAGTCAAAACAGGTAAGGCACAATCCAAGCATAAATATATCATCGTAATATTGCATTAAAGTGTCAGATACAGTAATTATACAGTAAGTCCACAGTCACTGACTCATTCCTTAAACTGATTATCCTGTATAGGGTCACCCGAAGCCTGGAGCTTATCCGAGGGGACTCATTCATAAACTATGAGCTATTTGGAAACAGTCCCACAGCTTAATCTGCATGTCTTTGGATTGTGGGAGGAAACCAGAGTACATGGAGGAAACGCACCAAGCACAGGGAGAACATGCAAACTCCATGCACACAGACCTGACGCGGGAATCGAACCCTCAACAATTGAGGATTAAGGAGGATTAAAAAATTAAACAATTTCTTATATTTTTTTGAATATATGTTCATATACTGTATGTAGGTTCCTAAGACCTATTGCTGATGATATTTACGATGGTGCCAAAAGTATTGGGACAAAAATAGAATCCAATGTTTTAATAATCAGATAAGAACAATTCATTATTTTATGCATCAAAATTGCTATACAACAATCAGTATTTATTGTGAAGAAATCCTACTGGGCATGGAGTCAAAAAGGCATCTGCAGATGACAAAAGGGAAAATGCAAATGTGAACAAAATGAATAAATACACATTTTATCCCTAATATAGCTCAGTGTGAAATTGATTCACGTATCACTACAACAATGTGGTTACACTGAAACTCATTCTGTCTATAAAGATAATGCAAACAGCTGACTAAATTGGACAGGAAGTAATCTTTTGATAATGTACTGTATCATTTCTATTCTGTTCTTTTCTTTGTCTTTATACAGCACTGTATCTCCACTGTGGATTAGGATACTTCCTGCAGTAATGCTTATTTATGAACATGAACAATACAGTGGTGTTGGACTTCATACTGCTCATAATTGAGCTAATATTATGCAAGAAAAGGCAGAATCGTGAATTTATCATTTCATTTTAATGTCCTAGAAAAAAAAATTCTAATTTTTTTTTTTTTTTACATCTCAAACTACATATGGATGAACACAACAGTAACACTTTAGATCACACTTACTTAATTTGACTAAGAATGTATAAACTTAGTAAGTAAATAATCAAGTGTATCATGGTGGTTCTTCACTAATTACTAATATATTTTGATCAAAGAGTAATAATTTAGTCAATAAATAAGTTCCTTATACAATAAACTATATAGTAGCTAAATACATTAGTAGTTTAAACATAGTGTAATAATATACAATATGCATCCTTCATTAATGACTTTGCAGTAAGCAATCAAGAATAATTATAGTACTTCATAATTTCATAATTTTCTAAATTAATATGCTGAAAAAAAAAATCTATCCACTATCCCATTTTTTAATTTCTGCTTTGTGTGTGTGTGTGTGTGTGTGTGTGTGTGTGTGTGTGTGTGTGTGTGTGTGTGTGTGTCCTTACATTGTCGTTACAGAAGCTTCACCAAGTGCAAAATGTATTATTATAAATGTACTGTATTATAAAACTCACACTTTTGCTTTTATTTAATATTTTAGCATAAACTGTAAAATACAGTCAGTTATAGATGCAACCTTAACTCGAAAATATATCACGCTGCAACATGTTGTAAGACTGTACTTTCTACGAGCTTATGTACCTGGGAGCTTATATCCTTAAATGCAGAAATTTAAATGCAATCTTGCTGATAATTTAAAATGTTTAGAAACTATTAAGCTGAGCGATGCAACAAAAAAAAAAAGGCTTTAAAAAAGTTTTAAGCATTTTTAATATTCTGCTTAACCTATTTCAGAACTCGCTTCAGAGCGAACGCTGACTTCAAAAATGGCACCCGCACACGACATCATGCATTACGAGTTCTCTTGTGTGCTTGTGTGTTTTTCTCTACCGAGGCATCAAGAGCTTCTATTTCTCTGCCATTCAAGGGCACAGAAGAGCTTTTCCCCCGACGAGCTGTCACTTCAGCTGGGATCAACCTCTCATCTCCATGTCTAAAAGCAGCCTCGGCAGCTGGAGATGTGAGGGAGGTTCAGCTCTTCTGTCTCCTTGCCAACACACACATTAGCACATGGGCCTGGCGTCTTTACGCCTCACCCAGTCTCCTACCAAGAGATCCGGGGAATGTGTCTCAGACAGACATAATCCAGTGCAAAGTTTGGCCTTGCTTCATGCACTGATGCTTGTTCTGGCCGAGGCAATCCGTTAAACCCCTTAACTCTTAACAGCTGAAAAATGGCATGCTAATACTGCAGGCTTCAAATGTGAGAAAATATAACGGCAAAATTTTTTTCGAGAGAGGACAGATGTTTCGAGCCTTGCTATTTCCCCACAATCTGCATTTATGACCTCATTCATTTTTCATATTGTCAAGCTTAGTTTCTGTCATTTGCTTGGCCTTTTTGTACAGTACCTCCCTACAGTATGTGTGTCCTGAGGATCATATGAGAAACCGTCATGTCTTATCATTCCACTAGAACTAAAATGCATATTAAGTGGTAGCCAACATCTGTCTAAAGCCCTGTTTAACAAACTCAAGTTACTCTTTGAAACCACACGTTATTGTATGGTCTGCTTTTGTAACCCATCCGACTCAAGGTTCAATGTGTTCTTCAGACATTATTGAATGCTTTCTATTCATCACTGTTGTATAGTGTGGTTTGGTATTTGATAGCATTTGTCAGCTGGAATGTCTCTGAACAGATGTTTCTTTTCTCAAAAGTGATACTCAATGGGTGTTTTATTATTTTTTTTATATGTCTCACACTATTTGGTATAAATTCTTGAAAATCCCAAGAGATCACCAACAGCAACCATGTCGGTGTCAAAGTCACGGAGATCCCACAGAGATTCTTTCCTCATCCTGATGTTTGATATGAATATTAAATAAAGCTCTTGATTGGGATCTGTAGTTGCTAAATGTTTGGCTGATTGGCATGCAGAACCACACATACAGTACCAACACTTCTGATTCCCTGACTGCCTTTATTTCTCGATATAACCCACTGCTACACTAATGCACTAGCGCTTGGATACCATCAAGGTAGAAGGTTTTCTCTGTGCACCAAAGCCATGATCGGACTGCTTGCATCATGACTGAAAGGAAGGAACCAGGGAAGTCCTCCAATGGCATTAATGGCAATGAATGATTGTGCGCACAGTTCCCACAGACGGATGAAGTGGTTCTTCATCAAGTATCTCTTCAAAGGATCCACTTGCTGAATGCTAACAGGACCGACTGCAGTGAGCTCTGAGCCACTTTGGCTGGTCTCGTCATTCACGTACGATCTGCTGTCTCTCTGACTCTCGTCAAAGAAGTCTTGAAGTCTTCTGTAAATATCAATTAGGTTTTATGCCTCCATTCAAAAGAAATTTCATCACAAGTCCTGGTTCGACTAAAAATATATCAATGTCCAAGTGCATCTAAGAATGTGGAGACAATTTTAGAAGACTATCATCTTAAAATATTCACTGACTGGTCATATTTAAGGCAAAAACCTGCCTGGAGTCTGTGACCCATTTCTGTCACCACATGTGGAGTTTCCTCTCTGGTGATGCCCCACCAGGCCTGTAATGGTGCCATTTTCACTACTTGCTTATTTTAGGGGTATTTTCGCCCTTAGGCATCCTTCCAGTAAGTGCTCCTTCTCAGTGGGATTTTGGTCTGGTGATTGACTTGACCAGACAAAACGTTTCCATATTTGGCCCTGAGAAATTCTTGCATTTGCAGGCCACATGGAGGATAATGGAACAGCCATTCTCATGGTAATATATGCCGTCGCTACAGCTGTTCCTCTTGCAGTACATGTTAGCATTATGTGTTCGTTTTTTCCCCCAAGCTTCATCTTTTCCTGATTCTTCTTCACATTAATCTTTATCTTATTCAGAAGACTTACCAGAACACTACAGGTTGTAGCATGTCTTTTGTGTTCCCAGGGCTTACCTGTGGTTTTCATCTCGCAGTAAAACCTCAGAGCTCATTTCCCCCCTCTTTGTAGTTGTTCAGACATCCTGGTGGGAATTTATGATCTGTTAAACTGCTTCTTTCTACATTATTCAAAGTCTTCTTTCGATCTGCAGCACTCTAGCCTTCTTAGGTTTTCAATTAACATTGTGAGCCAACATAGAATTAGTGTAACTGCACCACATCCAATACACACCCATGTTAATCGGTGTGTGTGTGTGTGTGTGTGTGTGTGTGTGTGTGTGTGTGTGTGTGTGTGTGTGTGTGTGTGTGTGTGTGTGTGTGTGTGTTTTTTTTCTTTGTTGTTTTTTATAATCCCACAAGCTTTATATCATATAATTTCTGTTGTGTCTTACAGGATTCCAAAACACACCTCTTTCTTGAAAAGTGATTTCCGAGACCAGTACGCTGCACACTGATATATGTGTGTAGGGTTAGAATTTCCCAAGCTGAATTAGTTTGTTCCAGTTGCGGAATATTTATCACTCAGTAGACAAATCTAGATTTAGTAAATATACATTACATCCGGATGCTTATTCCAAAACAAACTGCTGTGCAGAGATGGAGTGCGATTTAGTGCTGAACATTATCATAACAGTTGTGCAGTAGTGAACCGCGCCTTTGAGACCTGGGACTCCAAAACAGTGAGCGCACTCCAGAAAAACCTGTAAAAACATGCAAATACACTGCAGTTATACTCTGATTATAGATGTTTCTGCAGCATATATTACAATAAGGTATTTTTTTCATAGGTGTACTGCTGCCTCCTTTTCATATATCATATATCAGTGGTTACATCTGTTTCTCTAAGCCTGTACATTTTCTTGACTGATCATGAATCGATGCGACTGGCTTTTCAGGATGCGTCACTTTTTGCTATGTGAGGTGTTAGGTTGTGTTTGTTTACCTACAGTAAAACGTGGAATTTCAAAGAATGATATACAGTAAGTCCCCTACATAGAAACATTCAAGTTACAAACTTTTTGCATACATGTTCACTCGTGCAGGTTAAATCACATGACCGGCGTACATTGTCACGTGCGTGCAGCGTGTATCCCAGGATGTCTGCATGAAAGCAGCAGCGATGAAGTTGGTACTGCTAAGAAGCGGCAAGCAATAACGAACGGAGACAAATGAAAATAATTGAGAACATAGAGTGAGGTGAAAAGATGCCAGACATTGTTTGTTCTCAACATGGATTAACCATCAGCACAATTCTAAAGATCTTGGAACATGTTAGTTTTATCCTGTCTGTAGCCAACTGTTTTAGCATCCTAGTACCTACTGTAGACAGTTTTGTTGGACTTACAAACAAATTAGACTTACGAACAAGCTCGCAGAACAGAACTCATTCATATGTTGGGGAACGGTTTTCAAATGATAATTTTTGTCATAGACAACCCGATTGCCAGGGGAAAGTAATTTGCATTTGAAAATGACATTTATCTCATTTTGCTATCAAACTGTTAAAAAAACAATTATAGCATAAAATGCACACATTTTCAATTAGTACATTTAAAATGCCACTTCTTGTGAGGGTTGACCACTAGATGGCACTGTTTTTGAGTTGGTTTTTGTTTGTAGATTCAGTTTCCCAGAAGGCACCTTGGTCAGGTGATGAGTGCGCACCTGAACCGAGGTAGCTCGTTAGACATTCTATAAATAGCTGTTTGTTCTGGGAAACTGGGTCGAGCATGTGTTACGTTAAGAGGGCTTTTGTTTGGTTATGTTCTGTTTTAGTTTGTTTTAAGTTTATATATTCATATGTTTTGTGGAGCTGTCTTTGTTAAATGTTTGTATTATATTATATAAATTAGTTTGTATCTTAATCTGTTTTGTTTTTCCCTTGTGTAAGTACCACTGTCGAATGTTTAGTTCTTAGTCTGTCCTGCTACTAACATGATAGTAACCTGCCTAGCGATTAGTCTGTTTAGTCTCCTAGTTTGTCTAGTCTCCATGTCTGCTTAGATCTTAGTCTGTTTAGATACTAACCTGCTTAGCCACTAACCTGCTAGTTCTTAGTCTGTCCCCTACCTAGTCTGCTGTGTATCCAGTCTGTTCATCCCTTAGACCTTTGGCTACTAGTCTGTTAGCAACTAGTCTGATTAGCTATCATCCAGCCTAGCAGCTAGTGAGGGTAACAGCTAGTAGGCTAGGTCTCTGTTATGTCTAGTATTAGTCCTCCTGTCTGTGTTGTATATTAGTCTGTCTAAGTTATAATTTGGTTTCTGTTTTGTGTTTGTTTTAAATAAAAAGGACTCTTTATGTTTCAAAAACCCCTCTGCGTCTATTCCCGCCTCTCTTCAACCCACGGCTATCACCATGAGCCAACACCAGCAGTTCATGACATTCTGGGGAAATAACTCAATAACTTGATAATAATAAGTATATATTATACATCTTTGCTGCTGATGTTTCTGCGTATATAAAAATGTGAGTTTCACCAAAATCGATTTCCATCTTCCGCATTCTTCAGCTTTGGCCTCAATCTGTTCACTTTGTTTCAATGTGGGTGTCTCCAGTAAGAATTTGTATTCTGACTGAGTTCTTATTTGTATTATTGATGAGTTATTAGCCGACCTGTAAACCTAACCAGTGTAAGGACCTTGAGCATGGCCCTTAACTGTTAACTCCTCGTTTCAAGTATACTGTAAGTCACTTTGGATAAAAGTGTCTGCAGGGTGAGAAAGTTATACAGTATTTCCTTGTGGAATTAAGTCGGGTTGGTACCATGCCTAGGTAGATACCATATTAAGGCAAACTGCAGCACAGAAGCATGTTAAGACACCTCATGTTGTTTTTTTCCCGTTTATTTAATACAGCTCACAACCCTATCCCTCCCTGTGCAAAGGTAATCGCTGGACACCAGTAGGAAGACAGAGATACCATCGGTGCATTGCGTCCAATCAAAATTATTCAGGAATCTAAACACCATGGCATGCAACCTGGTCATGCCCACCGGCCAAAACAAGCCGGGCCAGCAATAAAGATGGGATTTTGCATCCCTGTAATGAAACCCTGCCAGTCGAGGTCTTCTCCTCCATTCCATAGATATGAAACCGAACTATATCCTGTCTATCTTTAGCAATGGAAGACTTTTGAAAATGGTCTCACAATCCAAGCGGTGATATCATAAAGAGCATATTGCGTGTTATATCTTTGTTGCCCTACAGCTTCACCATAAATATTTGCATTACACTGGCGGATCCTGACAATTTTAAGTAGACGAGAGATGAGATAGGAGTCTTGAGGTGGGTAATGCTGAGTTTATTACACGCTGCATCTGGATATGAGGTTGACATCTATCGCTATGACCTCAGCCTAATGACATCCAGGTAAATATGAGCTGAAATTTCATGGCTGTCACCTTAAGTGCAGATATTTTTTATATCTAAAGTGGTCGTCAACCTTTATGGGACGAACTATTTTCAGCGCCATGCTCGATTGAACAAAACCAGGAGAATAGCTTCCTGGGCTAATGATGTCTTTTACTAGATGCTAAAAACAGCACTACATGACTGACAGGCTGGTCCTGCCTCAGCTGAAATAAATCCCCATTTAGGCTGGACATAAGTACCACTTGCTATTAAGCAGAGAGCTAATTGGGTTTTTATATTCAGTTAAGAAGGGCAGTCATTATTAGACAATTAATTTGACGAGTTAGTGTGAGATAAACAAGGAAAGCTGTTAACAAATCTAACACGCTAGACCTAATTTACAGCATGTTAATGTGTCTGTTTCACGAGTTCTCTTCATGGACCCTCCATGTTCCCTTTGGGTTCTTTGGATCCAATGCCACCCTGGCCAGGATAAAGTGGTTAATGAGGATGAATGAATAATATGGTGAATTTGTCTATTTTGGAATTGTTAAGCAGACTAAAATGAAGAAAGATATAAGTGTATCAATGAGTGTAAATATTTTGGCACTCTTTATAAGTTGTACACCGAGCAGTCATAACATTACAATGCAAAACATTACTGTAAGCCCAGGATTGTGTCGTTCCACTTGTGCCACCATGCAGCTCTGGTCCTTTGTACCATGACTACACAAGACCTCTGGGGGGGGCGCTGTGGTGTATGGCACCAGGATGTTGGCCGTGCTGTGGGTTTTGGAGTGAGGCTTCCACTGATCAGACTTGTTTGTACGGTGCATCTCATGGGAGCTTGATCGGCTTGGGATCTGGGGAGTTTTGGAGGCCGAGTCGATGGCCTTGGGCTCTTTGCCTGCCGGGCCAGGTGCATGTCAAGTTGTGGTGAACTGGGTGTAACATTATACATTATATATTATACCAAGACCATCAACCATCCATCCGGCAACCTCTGTTGTCCAATTATGGATCAAACTATGGATTCACACACACTATAGGCAATTTGGGAACGCCAATTAGTCTAATACTCATGTCTTTGGATTGTGGGAGGAAACCGGAGCACCTGGAGAAAACCCATCAAGCACGAGGCGAACATGCATGAACACAGACCCCGCGGCAGGAATCAAACCCGGACCCTGGAAGTG
This sequence comes from Clarias macrocephalus, assembly GCA_011419295.1. Classification (NCBI taxonomy): domain Eukaryota; kingdom Metazoa; phylum Chordata; class Actinopteri; order Siluriformes; family Clariidae; genus Clarias; species Clarias macrocephalus. The sequence goes on from JAAGKR010001883.1 coordinate 21,918, forward strand.
CAAGGTGACAGTGTTAACCACGAAGCCACTGTGCTGCCATTCTGCCAAGTTGTCCAGGTTGTGCATTTTTCAGACTCTCAATTACTGACTCTATTATGACAAAAAAACATTCAGCGGGCTTTAATGAAGAAAGAAATATATTCAGGTAGTCAAAGAACTCTTGGGGAGGTTAATCAAGCACTGACCTACATACAGTAATTTTTTAATTACTGTATGTAGCTCAGTAGAGGACGCTATTGGTAACGGAGATTTCATTATGAAATACATATTTTCTGTAACCAATAACTGAAAAAAAAATATTAAACAGATATAGTGCACAGTTTTATTTTAATTTTTTTTCCTAGATGATGTGCAAGGATGGAAGGCATCAGGAATCAGGATCCCGCATGCACGAGCAACAAGGTTGCCAGGCTTATTGTTTTTTGGACCAGTTAACAAATACACCACAAGATCTTGATTTATAGCAAAAAATATCTGAATGATATCTAACACATTAATTCACACAAAGGCGAGCGCATGAGTGCAAATGGTGTTTCTTATTTTATACAGAATAGATTTCCGTGTGTAAGACACTGTATGTCTCACAGATGGGGAGTGGGAAGGGGGCATGTTGTTGTTGTTGTTGTTGTTGTTTTTAGTTAGATGGAAAGACATGCTTTAAGATAGTTGAGCAAAACTACAACAAAACAACAAAAACAGGCTGCTTTTGTATGTAATCTGCCTAAATTATGGTTACTCTGACATTTCACTAGATAGAGGCTGATGGCATAAGTGTCACAGCCTGTCGACCTCATTTTCGTCTGCGAGGATGCCATCCTGAATCACCGTCGCCAACGGTCATGAAGCCGTTGCTGCTTAAAGTATAAGACTGCTTTACTACGTAGCAGAAGGAAACAGCAGAGCAGTTGGTGTGTTTCAGGTTTCTATTATGCTATTATTCTATTATGTTTTCATCCTGACAGCACTTGCATTGACAACTATTAGGCGAAACCAAACATCTTCTCTATCGCCACCTGACAATGCCCGACGTATATTATCCGTTTCTTACGTTCTAATTCAGTTTCTCTTTGCGAGGAGGGAAGAAACTCTAATCAGCTGTGAGTAACAGCCTTATTAACCTGCTCTCATGTGGATTGGTACACAGGTCATCAATTTGCTCTCTGAAAACTAGCTTTAAGTTTCTCATCCATCTTTGTCGAGTGCAATCAGAGACTTCATCACTCAAGCTGGCAAGGCGGGCGAATAGGAGCTACCCGCTGATCTGCAAGCCTCTCTCTCTCTCTCTCTCTCTCTCTCTCTCGCTCTCTCCCTCTCTTTCTGCATGCTCATTGCCAAGCCAGGCCATCAGCCACCCTGACCTGCCAAGTTCTCCTGTCAGACATGCTTCGTTGGAAGATTGTCCAGGGTGAACAATCCAGAACCCAAGATGTTACACGTTTTTGTCAGGCTGATGGCGTGCGCTGTCAGGCAGCAGGGCATTTGATGATCCAGTATATCTCTAATGCCTCAGATTGGAAATAAAGCTCTTAGTCTGCGCGGTCAACGAAAGGTCATTCTTTATCACCCTTAGAACTGTGGCAACGAAAAATGCCTTGAGGAAAGGACGATTTACGGTTCTCTTCTTACGGAACCATTAATCATCCAATGGTCACGTGACAGACAATGGCATGGATGCGTTAAGAGCATAACAATTAATCAGCTTCTATTAATATGTAATCATAAAATCTGACACGTACAGTATACTGTAACAGTTTGCCAGTTGGTTCGTGCATCTCGGCTACCAAACGTTAATCCATTTGGTCCAACATACACGCCCATTCACACATTAGGCAAACCACCAATCACACTAGATAACCCCAAAGAATCCCCGTGTTGATACACACTATTTGCTATTATCTGAAATTCTCACGAAAACTAAACTATGGAATCAGAGTCTTGTTTCCCAGCCTCAAGTGTGCTTGCAAGTCTTGTCAGGTTTTTCAGAAACATTTGGCATTTTACACTCGGAGAACACTTCCCTCAGGGAGCTGTCTGTAGTCCTGAACTTCAACTTTTCCATAAGTAAGCTCAAGCCTTTCAGCGTTGTTCATTACTGTTTCTTCCTCCCCAGACTGAGCTCTTGCAGTTTTGTTGTTTTCTTATTTTTTTTTTCTTTTTCTTTCTTTTTTGTTTTTTTCTTTTAGCAAACATTCTGGTTTGTGTCATGTGTGATACCAAGTCCTCCAGGAGCTCATTGATTGCCCAGAACTTCTCTATCAATACACAACACACCGGCGCTGAAATAAAACGTCAGGCTCCAGCAAAGGCTAATTTATTCCTCAGCCGGCTCTGGAGGCTTTGGGCTCGATTTAGCAAATGTGCCAAATTGATCAGAGAGGCTGCTTTTTTTTCGAGAAGAGGAGTCTCAGACCTCTCAGTGCAGAGAAAAGCCTGGACGGCGTTCGCACCGGGCTTCGGCCAACACACAATGAGATCCGGTGGGAACGTGCCCGCTGAGAGAGGACGCGCCAACATTCAGCCACAAAGGACTCGTACCAGACACCAATTAGGGACAGAGCAAAGTCAGGAGACAAGTAGGTGAGCTGACAAACTTGCACCTTTTCTCTAATGTGAAAATGCTTTATGGTGTGATTTTTCAGTCACTACAACTCTGCAGTACGGGGAATAAAGTTGTGAGGGGAAAATAATGTCCAGTCAAGAAGGAAGAAAACTCTAATAAGTATGAAATAAAACACTGGGGTGTGCTGTTATAGGAAAGTAATCACAGCACAACATGAAGCAGAGTTACTGTAACAACCTGGACTGTTTTATTACTTTGCCCTCACAGTTATTTTAATAGAGGTACATTTTATTTAATAGCAATCAATATGTCTAACTTTTATTCTTTTCTATATTTACATTTTATATTGTAAACTATCTGTGAAGTTTTGAAATGTAAAATTTTATTATTTTTCTGTATCATCCTTCCTTGCTTCATTTTGTCCACCTTATCTCTCTTTTTTACAAAATAAAAAATCTTATGTTTCTTTCTTTCTTTCTTTCTTTCTTTCTTTCTTTCTTTATTTATTTATTTATTTATTCTTTCTTACGTTTTTCCTTCCTTCCTCTCTTTTTTTCATAATGAAAAAATTTTTGGTTATGTCTTTTCTTTCTTTCTTTCTTTCTTTCTTTCTTTCTTTCTTTCTTTCTTTCTTCTTCCAGATTTTTATTTCTTTTCTTTCTTCTTTCTGTCTTTCTTTCTCCTTTCTTCCTTTCTTTTTCTTTTTTTCCTTCATCTTTCTTCCCCCCCCCCCCTCTTTCTTTCTTCCCTTGTCCCTTCTTTCCATCCTTTCTTTCTTCCTTTCTTATTCTATATTTGATAAATATATACTTATTTTAGGGATTTTTTTTGTATAAATGTATGCGTTACATAAATTATCTTTCTTTCTTTCTTTCTTTCTTTCTTCCTTACTTACTTTCATTCTTTCTTTCCCCTCTCTCTCTCTATCTCTCTCTCTCTCTCTCTTTCTTCAATAAATAATACATTTCATAATTCATAATTTTCTTATTTTCTTTTATATTTCTTTCTTTTTCTCTTAAATTTCAAGATTCATTTTGTGCATTTCATTCTCCCTCCTCCTTCCCTTCCTTCCTTTCTCTTTCTTTCCTTCTCCATGTTTGATGAATATCTACTTATTTCCTATATTTACTTTCTCACTTTCTTTATTTCTTTCATTGTTGTTAATTTTGTTGTAGTTTTTTTTCCCCATCAGTCTCTTAAAATATCATTAATAAAAGTTTCGAACGACAGTGTTCATACGTTGTGTTTATACAGTAACTGCGGAATGTCTGTGAAATACAATAGTACTTGTTTTTAATCACATAGCAGCTTGTTATCCTATAGAGAAACCACAACGCACTGGTACTGGAGACTCCTTCCATCAGTACTAACAGATTTTATATTTCTTTTCATTACCCAAGAAAAATTAACAAATTACTATAAGGTTGTGCTTTGAATAGTTATCAGAGCTGCTGCTATCAAGAACTTCTGACCAATCAGAATCAAGAATTCAACAGTGTTGCTCTTTAAACCAAACTCTTCTCCTCTGTGCCAGGTTTAGCGATCAGTCAGCAGGACACTAAAAGCTTATTTGTTTTCCTTTTTGTTCTCTTAGTGTCTGGCAGATGTGAAGACACTAACCTTTAGCAACAGATCGATACTGCAGTACAACCAGTGCAAACTGCAGCAAACTCCAAAACAAAGTCTCCTTTTAGTATCACTTTATCAGCAGATGAGCACAGATGGGTGGAATATATTCTAGATTAGTCGCTGAAGAAAAAAAGAAAGCCATCTCTGTGTCAGGAGAGAAAAAGTAAAAGCTCTAATAAAGATGCCAATGGAATAGTTTTACAGGATGCATTCCATGCTCTTATACAAAACTCTCAGTTTAATTGCATCGTCAAGTGCTCCTGTAGATGACTTCTGCTTCTTCTGCTTCTTAATCGATAACTGTGCCTCAGGCCTGGTTTTCACCCGAGACCAGATAAGTGGCTATGCAATTATAAATGGATACAACTCAGTTATAACAGCCTGCGCAGGTCACGGAGGGATCAAGAATACAGGTCTGCTGCTGTCTTCTCCTGTAGATTCAAGATCTCTATTTTGGGGTGTGAGGTAATGAACATTCTGATTGCTTTTTCCAATGAATAGCAGACCTGGGGTCAAGTCTTTAAAACACATCATCAGTTACAGACTGCAGTACAATCTCCTGTTGTCCTACGTATGGACCAGTAATGAAACATAACAAATATACAAAAGCTGTTCAAGCATTTATCTTTTTCATTTCTGATTTGACTCTGATTTAGGGCATTTTCATATTAGGCATGATTGTTTTGTACCCCGTGCCCAGGAACAATCGCTCCACTCCCAGCATTAACAGTACATTAACAGCATTTTTGTGCTCCATTCTCTGGTACGCTTGTGTATTTACAACGATACAGCAGGTGGCAGTATGCTCCTACTTGGTTCGTGAGACGCCATTAAACGCAAGAAAAGGAGAGAACATGGAAGTTAAGACTCATGCTAAAATGTCAAGAGTGATGCTCTCGCCTGCCTTCCTGCTTAATCAGCTATGCAGCTGTGTAGATCAGAGGAATGAGATTGGCACATTGGCACGCAGAGATTTCAGAGGAGACACACGGCACTGATGAAGTCACCATATCTGGTTCTTGAGACCACTTCTGGAAGCGGACTCGGGCACCTTCGTGATCGCTGAGAACACATGATTATGTTCTCACTGATCAAAATGAACCTGACTTTGGAGTCGAGTGTTCCCGGAATCGTTCCCGGGGCTTGCAAACAAGGGTTTGGGTGGGTCATGGGTTAAAGGCTTACTGATTACTGGTAAGATGGTCAGGAGTTCGATCACATCATGAATAGCCCTGCATTCTGACCTCAACTTCCCAGCGGGGCCTTAGAGCCTATCTCAAATGCAGAATCGTAAAATGTTCAGAGTGAGGCTGATAGAACAGCTCAGTGTCATTGGGTGCATATCAGGGGTGCAGAAGCTGCAGGAGCAAGGGGTGCACACCATGCAAATGGTTGAGCACCAAACAGAGGTCAATAGAGAGGTTTCCCAAGCCAAGTCCCAGCCTTAAATCCTGTTTAGTCTGGAGCCATGCCCTGTTAACCCAGGGTTAAGTCATGTCAACCCCAAGTTGTGCTTCGTTGTGCCCAAATATTGCCCTGAACTGTCATGTAGGGATGTTCTTTGTCTCCCCAGCCATTACCAGCCACATGCACCATTTGGCAACAAGGCTGGCTTCACCACATGGCTTTGAGACCAATGTGCCCTGAAGTGGACCATAGGCTCCCTAATGTCTTGCTTGCTCTACACACCCTAGCTCACGAGACCATCATGCCTGCGGTGTACTCTAACTTTGCCAAAATCATGCTCAAAAACATAATGTTTATTCTGCCCCTCTCAGCTTCCTACTGGTGCCCCTTCCAGCCTTCATGGACTTAATGCATTCAGCACACTCCAGTCTTGAGAACATTAAGCGGGTTTGAGGACCGTGTGTGCCTCATGCACTCTGCCAGATCCAAGCCCTGTATAAGTCATGTTCCAGTTCTCTGAACTGAAAGCCCATGAGGTGGTCTCTTCTAGGGCCCAGTGCCCTAGTCACAGTTGAATCCCAGGCCATTCCCGGATCCTGCTGTCATGCTAAATTTCAGGCCAGTTTGAAGCATTAGCACTGTCTCAAATCTGAGGATGACTCAAGTCACGATCTACAGTAACATTTATACCTTTAACATTTAACAGTACAAGGCCGTCCGGTACAGCTGTCTGGCAAATAAATATCTCGGCCAAATCACAGTGAAGTCTGCTTTTTTTTTTTTTTTTTTTTTTTTTTTTTTTTTTTTTTTTTTTTTTTTTTTTGCTATTTGTGGGCCCCCTTGATGGTCTGGGTGCCCTTTAGCAACAGCATATTATCCTGTACCACTTTTAGCTAGAAATACCCCAGTGTTACCTATTTATTTTATAGCTATGTTTAATGTCGTGGAACATCCACACAACAAGTCAGCAGGTCTCTCACCTCTCACTGTGTCATTAAGACCTTGACAGAAACCTGAGTTACAGCTTTATTACTGACTGTTACAAAGGTCTGACACTGTAGACTCCTTCCTTTGACTTCCGTATATAAAAGTTCACCATATCAACAATCACTTACTGTTTGCTGTTACAGACGAGTAATCAACACCTTCTAGCCAATCGGACTCCAAAGTTCACAGATGATGTGGTGGCGTTTTTATTTAACAAGATTTACTGTTCTGTGGTCTGAATAGATCTCGTAGGAAATGCAGTCTAAATGCCAAACATTACACTGCAATACATATGGAACAATCAGCAAGCTAGATATCTAGCGAACACTTGCTGTTAAGGATTTTATGCAATGCTCTTATAATTATTGCCCTAAGGAACTTTCAAAGAATTCATTGTAAAAAAAATGTTACTTTTTTTGGTTCTTTCTTGGTGAAGCCATTAAGGACTTATCCTCCTGCTCCATCAACGCTACGGAGTTGTTTAAAAGAAAAAAGCAGAATCATCCATTGCCGATGTAGGAGATGAAAATCCTTTCTTCGAGCTCCACCCTCTTCTCTCAGCAAGCCCGTAAACGTCAGAGAGATATATGTAGCACACTCTGATATAAGCACCCGAGTGCAGTCAATGCAAATAGGAGGCTGTAGAAAACTCTCAGCTCTCTGAAGGTTATCGCTTCAGCTGGGTGGGAAGCAGCATTCTGAGGATGAGGAGCCATGTCCCTCACAAATGGATTGGCAGTGTGTCAAAAGGACAAGTGGATGAATAACCTGAGAGTGTGGCCATCTTTTACTGAGAGTATGAGTGCTCAAGGTCTTCATTTTTACTCCTAATTGAAAGGAATATCACGGTTTCGGTCTGGTGAAAAAAACCAAACACAGCATGAATGGATGTGCTAGATTTGTTTTAATGAATATCCGGTCTATAATGTGATACTGAAATGACAAGAGAGTTTTCTGAGCTGGATATAAGGTTGCATTCACACTGCAGACAAAAGTGACCCAAATCAGGATTTCATTTGGTCCAAATCTGTTTGTATCTGTGTTCTTTTTATACCTTTTGTACCATCTTCCATATGTGGTTGTAAATCAGATAAAAGTCAGATTTATGTTTTGTTGTTTTTTTGTTTTTCCAGCGTGACCTCAGTCTGAACGGTCAAATCGGAATTCATGAGACTTTTATGTCAATCTAGCTCCACGTTCATCATGATTTCATGCTAGGAAAAATGAAAGAAGATGGGTGCAAAGGAAGATTTAAGAGTTGTAACAGTCAGAAAATTGATCTAAGAGACATTTGAGGTGATATTAGAAGGCGCATATATCTTATAGGTAACCACTCACTCACTCAATCACTCACTCATCGTCTATATACAGTACACACACATTCACATACTTGTTATGGACAATTTGGGAACAATCATTCGCCTAATCTGCAGGTCTTTGGACCGTGGAAGGAAAACGGAGTACCCGGAGGAAACACACCAAGCACGGGGTGAATGCAAACTCCATGCACACAGAGACGGGAATCAAGTCTAGCCGGGAATCAAACCCGGACCCTGGAGGTGCAACGTGACAGTGCTAACCGCTACACCACCATGCTGCAGCTATAGGTAACCAATGCACAAAAAAATAAAAAACAACTTTTTTATACAGTATGTATTCTGTGTCGATGGCGGGCAACAACTGTACATTTAGGTTATCAATATGTCAGGTAGAACCACAGTTATCATTACTTTATTATTATTATTATTATTATTATTATTATTATTATTATTATTATTATTATTATTATTAATAATAATAATAATAATAATAATAAAAAAACGTGATCTTATGTATCTGTACTATTTCATTGCTAATGTGACCTATTTATTTATTTGTTTGTTTTTTTGTTTGTTTGTTTTTCAGCCATGTTTGTATAGTTAGTTATATTCAATTTATCATATTGCCTTGGCTGTGCTGAAAAATAAAAGAATATGTCGCTCTATATTGCATAATCCTTACCCCTGTATGTATTTATTAAATCATAGTAATGTCAGATGGCTAGACATTCTCTGGGTTTTAAGGGCTACATGCAAAATTTTAAGAAACTTGAACTAAAGAAGCAGGCAAATAACTTTTTACAGCATGAAAAATGCCAAATATAATGTAGTTCTCATTGATAATGTAGTAAAAACAGGCTAAATAAAACACATCTGATCAGTAAATGAAATATGGTCCAGTTCTGCCTGTAGTATGATCATAAACTCAGATCATGTACTGTAATGTAACAAAACACTTAGATTAAATGTTATATAATGTGTAATCATGAATGTTGTATCACCATTTACAAGAGTAGAAATCCGACATCACTTTCACAAATATGTACCAAAATTTTAAACAAAATTCAAATTTTATTTTTTAAATTATTTTTCCCAGATTTTCTCCCTAATGTAACACACTCGGAGGTCAGCGCTATCCACTCCTTCCGCTCACGTGAGCTCACAGACGCCCCTGATTGTCTGTAGAGCCGTGATTAATGTGGGAGCACTAAGTACCTCTCGTCCCTAAGTGCATAAAGTCACATGTTGGACACAAAGTTGCATAATTTGAATTTCCTGAAGATCAAATGAAGAGGAAAAGTTTTTTTTTTTCTTTTGTACTTTTTTTTTAACATTGTAATATTGCATGAGTTGGGGCCAACTTTGAGAATGAAAATAAATTATGAAATATTTGAATGAAAATGATTAAACTGTATTTATAAAGTAGGCATTGGTGGATCGGATGGTCCGCTGTGGCGCCCCCTCAATGGGAGCAGCCAAAAGGCTAACAACGGTAGAATGTTCTTATAGTCTGCATGTCATTAGTATGGATGCTACTATAAAATGTCTATGCTTAACTCAAACCGGTAGTAACGTTGCGATGATATTTGTCTGCCAAGTTGACTACAGTATTGTTAATGATCATGTCTAAACCATTTAGCATTATGTTCACAAGTGCACTGGGTATGAACGCAAAATATTCATTGAAAAAAGATACAAAAATATTGCTTTGATTGCCTTCAGTAACATTTTAGATTCATTCCAGGCCCTGTAACAAGCATTTCATAACATAAAAAAAAAAATCCTCCAGCTAATAAACCATGCTGTCTTTTTCTCTTCCTGATAAAGTAAAATTGACTAATTCATGCTCACGTCAGGCCGGATGTCAGAAAGCGTGTATTACACTGGCCTGTTTATTTATCCTGCTGTCATTTAATGTTTTCACAGGAGCTGTCTGTCTGCTCTGTCAGGGTGGGTGAGAGGATCTTCTGGGACTCACGGGATTATCAATCCTTCACAGAGGCTGGAGTGAAGTGATTAGAGATGAGAGGAGGAGATGGAGAGACTCAATCGTTTCTGATGGGACGATCTGGTCAGGAGTCTCTCTCTCTAAACATATACTGATGAAGCCAAAATCGTACCGTACCCCTTTCTTTGAACTAGGAATCTGAAAACCGGTCAATGTAAACAGGCAAAATCGAAAGCAGAAAAAAAAATCTAACATGTATAAAATAACATGTACAACATAAATTATGCATGAATAAATAACCTTCTCAGCAAGTACATACACCAATTAGCCATAACACTATGACCATCCCACCTGTCTATATGTAGTTCAACTAGGGACCGTGGAGGCCAATGGTGACCATCGTATTTATTCCCATTTTGTACGACCGTGGCAGGACCTCCAGTAAACATCCACACTGAACAGGCAATTTGGGAATGTCTTTGGACTGTGGGAGGAAACCCACCAAGCACAGGGAGAACATGCGAACTCCATGCACACTGACCTGATACAGGAATCGAACCCAGGACCAGGAGTTGCAAGGTGACAGGACTAATCACTAAGCCACCATGCCGTCATAACACTATGACCATCCGCCTAATATTAAGTCTTTTGCTACCAAAAACAATAATACACTGTGTGTCCTGATGCCTTTCTATGGGAACCTGCAATGACCTTTTCGGCGATCTCAGCTACAGTAGCTCTTCTGTTGGATCGGACTACAAGGACCAGACTGCAGATGCACTTCAGGTGCATCATGAGACTGAATGGCCACCTTTGACCCTGTCGAAAGTTTTTCCAGTCTTGGACTACTTTTGACCTCTGCAGACCAGGAACATCACACAAAGAGTTGCAGTTGTGGAGTTACTCTGACACATCAGATCACAATTTGACCTTTGTCATAATAGCTCCAGTTACAGTGGCATGTGGAAATGGGTGGGATGTACAGTAAAAGTCCTGATTTATTTATTTATTTATTTATTTATTTACGCATGTATTTGTTAGCACATGTTGTACACTTAAATGATTCAGATCATCTAACAAATTTTAATATAATACAAAGATACCCCGGATAAATACAAAATGCAGTATTTAAATGCATTTATATTCATTTATTAAGGGGAAAAAAAGCTGTGCAAACCTACCTGGTCCTGTGTGAAAAAGTAATTGCCCCCTTTCTAAATCATGAATGTTAGAAGCACACAGTTAAAATTTCACTTGCCACACCCAGGCCTGATTACTGTCAAATCTGTTCGATCAAGAAATCACTTAACATTTGAACCTGTTCATCTCACATTTGCGAAAAACATCTTAATAATCCTCAACACTTTTGCATCCCGTCTGGTCATCTGGCGTCAAACTAACACAGCGTTTGACAAATAGACCATTGGAAAGAACATCATCATTTACAGTAAAAGAACATTATTTCCCAACGTAAATGCTGAAAATCAGTCAGAAGTTAGTGCTATAGAACATGACTATTGATTTATACATTAAATAAAAAAGATTACAAATATTTCAATGTTGTCATCATAGTCTACTTTTTTTTTTTTTTTGGATTATGAGAATATTGTTTAACCAATATAGGATTAGTACAAATAGATTTAAATAGTAAAACTTTATATCAATAAAATGTGATTTATTTAGCATAAAATACAAATAATAAGAACAATACAAATAATAATAATAATAATAATAATAATAATAATAATAATAATAATAATAATAATAGTGTGTGTATATAATAAAAGTGTGTGTATATATGTGTGTGTGTGTGTGTGTGTGTGTGTGTGTGTGTGTGTGTGTGTGTGTGTGTGTGTGTGTGTGTGTTGATATATGTTTTTTATAGAAGTTGGGTGGCAGCCTTAACTTTCTCCAAATTGTGATCTTCCCCAAATGAGACAGGCTTAAGTGTCTATTATTTTATATTTCTCTGTGGAAGCACAGTCGTCTTGGTTTCGTTATCTTTGTCTATTCAACCATGCATTCACTTTATAGAGAGAGAGAGAGAGAGAGAGAGAGAGAGAGAGAGAGAGAGAGAGAGAGAGAGAGAGAGAGACCAAATTAAGTCCTGCACATCATCTGTTTCACATTCAGCCCAGCTCTGGGATTTATAAGCACAGCTTTTCTATTTATTCATTCTGCCCTGTTACTGTTTGCTTGGTTTGATGTTTCAGATGTGCATTTGGTGCTTTACAGAGTAAATAAGCTCATTAAGTCATGGATGCCCAGGTTCGTTAAGGTTTTTTTTTTTCTGGAAATTTGACAAAACAGTACCTTATTAACACTTTTCTTTAAAGTGGTCATATTCCAGCAGCTCTGTGTGCGGCGTTGTCCTCGGTGCCATCACGCACTGTGTGTAGAGTTTTGTTTAAGTTTTATCCTGTCATCCCACACACACACACACACACACACACACACACACACACACACACACACACACACACACACACACACACACTTTTCATCAGCTTCCCAAACAAGCTATGACATGTTTCGTTTGCTCGGGCTCTTACTTGTCACACACACGGTTAGAGCTGTCATTCATATAAATTGCCATGAAGCATAATCTATCACTGTCCAGTGTTCACCTCTAGTTTAATTATGGCATGCACTCACCATAACATTTTTGACAACCTTATGCAATGTTACAATATATACAGTATTTCTGTCCAGAGTTGCATTAATTTTTGACAAAGATCTTGTATTGATGACTGCAGAGTCAAACCACTCCGTAAAGTCTATTGGACTCTAGTTAATGTCAGACCCTAAGGTGGCCAGTTCATGTATGGAAATGATTGTTCATGTTCAAAAACTCCATAGATGTGATAACCTCACATGTCATTCAGTACATTCAGGTGGTCATGTGACTTCATTTTATCTCCACATAATGTTGCTGAGTCTCGACCTGAGCGACTGAAACAACCCCAGGTCATAACCCCGCCTCCAGACGCTTGTGCAGTGGACACTATGCATGATGGGAGCATCGCTTCATGCGCTTCCCTTCTTACCCTGACACGCCCGTCACTCTGGGGTAGGATCAATCTGGACTCATCATAATAATGCGTTGGTCAGTTCTTAACCCAATACCAGTCATTACAGTGAAATTCCTCAGTTGCTTTCTTTGACTGATTCAGGACAATAATTTGTATCTTTTGATACAGACACAGTGCCGTTTTTTTCATGACAATGAAGCACCTCTCCTGACATGAAGTTTTTACCGCATCAGTTAAGTTTAAATGATTCCCAGCTGTGAAACGTCATCATTTTTTTGCCGAGGTGATCGTTGTAGTAGGTTGTATCAAAAAGTTTCAAGACTAGTTTTAAGACACCAACAGACGGCATCACAAGGCTGCACGTACAGTCACAGAGAGCATCGACCTTCATAAGTCAGTGTCCCAAAAGACATTGTCCTGCGTCCATCGGATGCTGTGCAACGGGTGTTATTCTGACCATGAAACTCGGCAAATCGGCCACAGGGACATTTGAAATGATTCATCAGTTTAAGGCAATGCTGCACCAAAGGCTGTCTAGTAAATATTAAAAAGAAACTGGAGTAAGACAGTATATTAGCTTTTGATGTACAGTATGCTGCGAAAATACAACACAGCATCTTATCACATACTGTACTGTATGTATAACTTTAGCTTTTTTTCTTTGTAAGAACAAAACTGGATTTTTTCTTTTTTTTTTTTCTTTTTTTTTTAACTCTGGTGATGTTGGCTTCATGCCTGCCAAGGTTTTTGTGGCTGAGAATTATATTTCTAAAGATTTTAAATCTTAAATGTGGCAAAATATATATTTTAGGAGACTGAAGAAAACAAAATGTTGGTTCAGAATTCAGATAACCTCTCAGACCTGATTTTAGTTCACAAGCAATGAATAAAATCACAACAACAACAAAAAAAATGGACAAAATCTTGTCTAATAGAGTAACACGGCAATGTAGTTGTTAGCCCCGTCGCCTCGCACCTCCAGGGTCGAAGGTTCGATTGCCCCTTCAGGTTGCGTGCATGTTGAGTTTGCATGTTCTCCCCCTGCTTAGTGGGTTTCTTCTGGGAATTCAGGTTTCCTTCCAAAAAGATGCAAATTAGTCTCATTCCCAAATGGTGTGCTTATGCCCTTCGATGAATTGGCCCATCATCCAGGGTCTACCCTGTTTTGTCCCCTCTGCAACCCTGTACATTATTTAATAATTTCCATAAATATGTGTTTAAATCAAACCAATCAAACACGTCTCAAAAGACTAAAAAAGGGAAGTGGTGGCTCAAATGGTTAAGGCTGTAGGTTACTGGGTTTCTGATCGGAAGGTCGGTGGTTTGAGTCCCAGCACTACCAAGTTGCCACTGCTGAGCCCTTGAACAAGGCCCTTTACCCTTTTATCTGCTCCAGTAGGGCTGCATCCCGGCTGGCTCTGCCCACAGCTTCCACACTGGGATATGCAGAAAAAAAGAAAATAAAAAATCACTGTGCACATGCCACAAATAATTGAATCCTAATATTAAAATAAAGAAAGGAAATTAACTTTCAAAAAAGAAAAAAAAAATGTATTTTAAATATGAAGATCGCGTTCTATAGATTTGTCTTGGTAAGTAAAGCTGTGGAATACTGCTGCCCTCAAGTGACCTGAATGACCAATTACAGCACAAAACTGAATTACAAAATTACATGCAAAAATACTAAATCAATTAATAAACAATCTCATTAATTTCATAGGAAATTAAGATGAAGAACTGAAATAATATTTTTAAACAAGTTATACATTTTTATTTGTGTCTAAATGCAACATGTTACTTGGTTACATCTTCTTGTTTTACATTTTGCTTTTCTGATGTTCTTTGTAATAGATAATTAATTAAATAACATCACAATTAATTTGTATTTTTTTAAAAATTGCAGTTATGCTTATCACAAGATTTATATATACAATATACAATACTGCTGTTGTGGATAATAATAATAATAATAATAATAATAATAATAATAATAATAATAATAATAATAATAATAATAATGAAAGAAGAAGAAGAACTCACTTATCAATAACTCGCTTTATCCTGTATACAGCGTCACAGAGGGGTCTGGAGCCTTATTATTATTATTATTATTATTACTTTAATTATTATTATTATTATTATTATTATTGTTATTATTACTTTAATTATTATTATTATTATTATTATTATTATTATTATTATTTATTTATTTATTTATTTATTTATTATTATTATTATCCAATTATTTAAGCTTATTGAGTGCTGATCACTAAAATGTAATTATCAAGAATCCTAACAAAATTTCAGAAATTTTCACATACTGTAATAACTTTTTCAAATGTAATTTTTAACTTTTCCATCAGTTACCAAATCAGATCAAATAATTATATTTCCTCTCTCGTCATTGTTGTTGTTGTTGTTCTTTCAGCTGCTCCCGTTGAGGGGTTGCCACAGTGGACCATCCGATCTGCACAACAAGTGATGCAACCCTCCCCTTTTACCCAGGTTTGGGACCGGCACTGAATCCAGTGGCTGGGGTTCGGGTATTGGCTGGGAATCAAACACGGGTCTTCCACATGGTAGGCGAGAAAGCTACCACTGAGTCTCCAATGCCCTTCTCACTCATCGTTATTACAGAGTACAACATTTTCGTTCCATTCCTCTACAATGTGCAAATTTTGCCTTTTTATTTATCATTTTTTTAATTTAATTAATGAATTTGTATTAATTTATTTTTGTGCAATCTTGTGTAATTTTATATAGCAGCATGGTCTTAGGGGAATGTGTTTTCCTTTCAAACTGTGCTGCACCAGCCGTATACTGTATGGGTGAAATGACAATAAAACACCACTTGTGGTAAACGTCCTTGTGCATGCTGTTAGTAGTGACATGTAAACGCCACACACTCAAACTGAAGTGAGATCCGGACCTCCGACCCCATAAGAGAGAGAGAGAGAGAGAGAGAGACAAATATGCTCACCACTTGGCCACCATGCTCCAAATGCAATAAACATCTGCCTGCCTCATCACATTTCCAGTCCTGGAGGTTTGTACCTCATCATATTTCGGTAATTTCCTGTGTAAACTCATCAAATGATTGCCAGGTTTAATTCTCGGGGAAACCACGAAATCCTCCAGCGCTATAATCTCTGCCTGAGCCAGATAAACCTCCTCATCACTTACAAGATGTTTTGAGTCATGAATACCTCGGGCGGTTCGCTCAGAGCGCTAAGAATAGCAACAGACATGTCGTCATACCACAGGCAGAGAGAGCGCCGGGATCTGGCTGAGTTCCCTGGCTCTGAGTTCATGCAGCCTGTCAGGACTTGGATCAAGATAAAATCCTGAATCACATCCCCTGAAAGACGGCTATGTGTTCTCCAGGCTCTTCTTTTCAGCCGCCTTACTGGAATCCCCTCCCTCTGTGGGCCCTGCGGAGAGCATGTCTTCTTCTTATTATCATCATTACAGCTCTGTAGCCTCTGTAGCAGACCACCGACCATGACCTGACAACCAGCACACGCTCTTACATTAGAAGAATAAATAAATAAAACACACCATGGTGTTTAGGAGGCCGTGTGCACCGGCTTTGAATTTGATGAGCACAACATCATACGGTCAAATGCAGGAGTTCATGTGGTCTTCAAATATAATAAAGAAAACTACAGTAGGTCCCCTACATACGAGCGAGTTCCGTTCCAAGAGCTCGTTCATAAGTCCAATTTGTATGCAAGTCCAACAAACACTGTCTAGGTACTAACACAGCTGGTTGTACACAGTGTATTACAGTCCAGTGTTTCTTTCGAATCGTCCCACTGGTTGAGCGATTCATGTTAACAGAACACGCAATGTCACCTCTCTCCATTCTCAGTTATTTTCACTTCGGTCTCCAGCGTTATTACTTGCCGCTTCTACGCTGTACTACAAACATTTAGTAACAAAATACTGTGTCTGTGAATCCTGTTTCTGGTCATTTTTTGTACATGTACATATTTATTATATACAGTATACTGTATATATGTAAGTGTTTTTTCAACCTGTAATAGCACTATATTGCGGAGAAACAGTGAGTCAGCTCTGATTCGGACGTCTGGCTTTACGTCTGTTACTTTGAATATGCATCTGTCTGCCTATCTAAATTTTGCACATCCAATCTTTTTTTTTTTTTATTAGAAATAAAATCAGTGCTTCTGATTTACATGAGAAATATTTTTTCTTTTGCCCTGACCCCGAGATATGCTGAGAAAAGATTAGTAACAGAAATGTGAGGAAGGTCATATTCCAACCAGATTTCAATATCTGCTCTGAGAATATGGAACAAAAGTCATTAATATTTAAGTATAAGATCACTTATATGCATAACTGTATTGTTCTGCATGGATACTACAACAGTTTTTAAAGCATTGCTTACCAAGTTTATTACAAGGTGACTGATTGATTCCCTAATTAAACAAGAGACAGATTGATAAGGCGGGTGGAATTTATGGCTGTTCATCAAGTCTTAACGCACACACACATTGACACACACACTTTTGTATTGTATACATTGTATGTATTGTAGTTTTTGGTGCTCCAGTTTGATAATTACGCAGAATTTACTATAACTTTAGAAATTTCGCTAATTTAGCTAAAGGTGTAATACCCAGTATTCTTCAAATAACATGAGTAGTCTGCACACCAATGGGAAGAATTCAATTCAATTTAATTCTATTCTATTCTATTCTATTTATATAGCGCCTTTAACAATGTTCATCGTCTCAAAGCAGCTTTTTACAAGAATGAAAAAAATGTTTAAAAAGAAAATTTATGGAAGTGTGTATGTGTGAGAAAAATGTGTCCAGATAATAATGTGATGAATGAGTGAATGATGAATGAATTGTCTCTGATGACCGAGCCAACGGTGACGGCGACAGTGGCAAGGAAAAACTCCCTGAGATGCAAATAGGAAGAAACCTTGCGAGAAACCAGACTCAACAGGGAACCCATCCACATCTGGGTGATAACGGATAGAAATTATACAACATTGTGTGTGTTATGCAGCTGAAAGTTCAGTATAACAGATGTTCTTTAAATTAACATGAAGTCCAGTTCAGCACAGGGATGAGCCAGCAGGTGCGGAGGGCAGATGGGGTCTGGATCACTGGGAGCTCAGGAGCAGCACGATGGCTCCAAACCATCATAAAGCAGAATCCAGCTGGAACTGGGGCTTCTCTGGATGCCTCAGGATCTTCGCAGGATTGGAGTATTTCAGATCGGAGCCACTGAGACTTTGACTTAATGTTAATCTGTTTTCAAAGTACTCTTTAACATTAAGTCGATAGATTGGATAGAAATTATAATTGATCATTCTGAACCATTATTAATATTGTACACACAAATAGACAACAATAAAATGGTTGAATATATTTGCAGGCAACATAATCAATATTTTATAAAAAAAAAAAAGAATTGTGCCATGAAACTCGTGTTACTTACTAGAAACATTAATATTGGTGTTAATCATTAATAGTAAAATAATACTTACTATTAATAGCAAGCTACTGTATTAATGGCAGGTTACATTCTTACATGTTACATTCCTAGTTGGAGACAAAGCTTTAACCCACAAGAGACCAAACTCATCATGGGGATACGGTATAACACGGATCAAATAGACCAGATGTCAGATGAAAATTTTATTGTAAAAAGTCCCATGCACCTCTACAGTACAGTCAACACACAGCGTGAACACACCATCCGATATATTTTTTGGTTTGTGATTTATTTCCTATATTCTAGAACAATACTGAAAATTTCCAGTTGACTGTATGAAATAACACACACAGCATTAGGTAACTAAATAACAGCAACAACAGTCTATTGTAATTTTAAGGCACAAAGGTGAGCTGTTCTGAAATAGATCTTGCGAGATCAGTATTGTCGAGTGCACTTACACACCCATGATGAAACTGTCTCTCATGAAGACCTTCCCAGGAACGCAAGACCAAAACTTGGCTCTGCTGCAGAGGTGAAGCTCATTTAGAGTCACCAGCCTCAGAAATCACCAATTAACCTCAAACAGCACCTCAGATTAGAACCGTTATGAAGCTTTACAGAGCAGAAGTAGCAGATATACATCTCAATATCAACTGTCCAAAGGGGATTACTGCATATTTTGGACGGCTTCGGCATTGTTTTACAGTGTAGAAAGAAATATAAATCGGGAAAGACCATGGAGTTAGAAGGTGTGTCCAAACTTTTGACTGGGAGTTTATGCCATAGTCATATTTTCGTAATTTGTTTTATATCAAACTTTTTTTCTTTTTTTTTTTGTCCAAGAATTTCACATGACTTGTCACATGACTTCACTGGGATGTTATTTATATATGTTTTAGAGACTTCATGACAATGTCAAGGATAAAGCTGAATAAGGAACTTTTCAAAAAAAAAAGGGGGGGGGATTGTGACACTGTTGGTTCTTATAGTTAATATATGGTTTAAGTTCGCCGTACAAAAAGAGAAAACATACAACATATCATATAAGTGTGTTATATCAGCAGTACAACTGTTATAGGAAAATAATAATCCATGTGATGTGGCTTAAAGGACACTAATGTTAATGTCACATATGTTAAATATGTCCAGAAAACAGGTTAGCCTCATAGAGTTTAATTCCTTACTTACTTTCTACTGCATTTATGTGAAAGCTCACAAAGTGTGCTGTACGTTCAAAGTGTGTACATTTCCCACTTGCAAAGTACTACACATTTCAGATGAGTATATATTTGAGAATCCAGTATTTAAGGAAACTAGTTGGTGGTGCTACATATTTACTTCCTGTACATCTTTAAACTGGATGCATAACTGCATCCCTCCCTCAAGGCTTTTCACAAAAACTGAAGTAAACGTTCAAAGGTCAAAATTTCCCCCAAACTGTAATATACAGTACAGTACATTGTAACATTGTAGTGTGTCCCAGTATATCAGTGCATACTTAGAGACTGCTGGAATCCTGAGCACTGCCGCTGCCACGGAAAAGGCACGGCCGGAGCATCCGAAAACCCTCCCATGCGTTTAAAGCCGAACTGAAAATCAGGGCCGTGGCTAAAGCATGGAGAGTTCTGATCCTCTGCAGAGTACGTGTATGAAGAAGAGAAGTTTCTATAAGGAGGAACTGATGATCCAACAGCTCCAGAGGTTCTGTGGTGCTCTGCTTGCTGCTGAGTGTCTGACCAGTTCTTTGACAGTTCCTCCGGATGGATGCATGATGGTGAGTCTGGTTCCTCTTGTGAGTTGGACTGTAAGAACGCAGACAGAGCTGAGATGCGATGGATGGCCCGGCGCAGAGTTGCTATCTTGGATAGACGTTTGCCGCTGAGGTCGTGATTGAGCACCAAGCGTAATGCATTGAAGGCTTGGTTGTAGTCCAGGATGCGCTTGCGTTCTCGGACGTTCGCGGCAACCCTGCGGGCTTTGGAACGAGCCGGCCGCCTGCGCTTTTTAGCAACGCTGACCTCCATGAGATCACTTTCTGAGGCGGTTGACAGATTCCTCAAAGGATTTTCACTGGGGCCGTCTGAAACCTCCAAGCTCGATGCACAGCCCTCCTGCTCATCCTCGGAAAACTCTGACTCAGTGCTAGTGCTAGACAAACTCATGCTTATTCGCTGATTGTCTCAGTGGTGTTAAGGAAGCTTTACAAAGAAGCTCACCAAGTTCTCAAGCACTCGCCATGCCACAAACCTTCACGTACACGTCCTCGGGTTCACTTTGGCTCATGAAAGGCGAAAGGTGCTATTAAAGCCACTTAGATGACGCATCGCGTGGGCCAATCAGCTGCTAGCAAAGGTGTGCTTGGTTTATAAGTGGCCTCGAGGGAAAACCCAGGTATCATTCAACAGCCGCTGACACACCTCCTGCATGAAGAGGAAACTCGACAGGAATGACAAGCACAGTCGCCTACTTTATGGCTGAAAGAGAAAAGCAAAACCGTGACCGAAAACAGAGCCATGTTCATTCAGATTCAGAATAACACACTAAAGAAATGGATTGCTTGGATTCCTGTACTTAAGAGTCACACAGCTTGTTTTTTTTTTTCTTCTTAGACAAACATTACATTGTTACATGTAGTGCCTGAGTTTCTTTTTTTTTTATCTTTTTTTTTTTTTCAGAAATAATTCCTACACAATTTTAATTATTTTCACACTCATTCTCTAAATAGCTTAGCTTGTACAGGATCATGGGAACTCAGGGTACAAGTCGGGGTACACCCTGGTAGGGGGGCAACTACGAGGAATTTGGGAACACCAATTCGCATAATCTGCTTTGGACTGATGGAGGAAACCGGAGTATACGGAGGAAACCCACCAAGCAGGGGGAGAACATGCAAACTCCAGACATACAGCTGGGACTCAAACCTTCGTTCGTGGATTTGAGAGGCCACAGTGCGAACCACTATGCCACTGTAAAACCAATTGATTTTCAAAAGTGGTTAAAAATATGCTATTTCCAAATATCACATTATTATATATTACATATTATATTTTTTACATAATTTCTTCATTTCATGTATTTTTCGTATACTGTAGTTCACCTATTTTGATTTAATTGTATTTTATTTTATGTTGCTTTATAAATCATATTATTCATTTGACTGTATATGTAGTAACATTATTCCAGTGAAGTCATGTGTGTTTAGGGAAATTCAGCGGACATATGTAGGGCGTACATGTCAGGACACGGCATGGCATGGCATAGTGGGATGCGCTTATTATTTTATCAATAAGGGACTTAAATGACAATGGAAATGGATTTAGCATCACCCATATATTTCCTTAAAAGAAAAAACAACCACCTTACTGTGACCACAAGAACCATCTCCTAAACAGATTTTTGTTCCCTTTTTCCAAATTAATAAAACAGGTCACTTTTGAATGACTTTTCGGTTCAAGAGAAACTTGGACTCGGGTTAGTTATTTTCACATTTATATTAGCACCTTGCTACAGTATGACAGTATCTTGTTTTAAATAAAAGGCCTTAGCAGGTCTAACCGGGCCGCAGGGGAACACGCAAAGCCATGTGGGTGTACACGTGGTCATAAATCTAGAGCTGCTCCGCTGACATGAACAGACAATAGAGTCAAGGCATCAAAGCTGTAAAGGAGGAACTGAACGTTTTATGGTCGCCTCTCTATCTGTCTTCACTCTCCTCCCTCCTCCTGTCACGGATGTCGGACTGTTCCTGTGACGAGCAGAGCCGTTTGTCCAAATTAGTGGATGGTAATATTGTTGAAGCTCTAATAACAGGATGTTGTGAATTCTTTGTGCTTTCAACACTTTGTGTTCCTTTCATTTATCGTTTACGGCCCAATTTAATTCGGTATTATTTGCCTTGTCTAGTTCAGCTTTTTGGAGCTGGGTTGTGCATTTAAAAAAAAAAGAAAAAAAAAGTGTAAGTGGAAGAGTGGGAGTAAATCATGTACCTAGACGCTGTAACAAACAAAACAGGTCGCCTTTATGCTAGCACTATGCTATTAAAAAAAAAAAACAATGAAAAAGTTTTCTCTCTCAAAACAAAGTACTACATAGTCATTCTTATGGATTCTGGATGAGACTTTGCTCATTTAACGTTAACATGCTCGCATGCCAACATTTAAGACCATGTGATACTATGAGACGAATCTAGAGACAAACTTAGCATACATTGCTGTGCTAATTAATGACAGCGATCTGTTTATGTTCCAAACAATTAATGTAATGTATGTTCCATACAATTCTGCAATTAAAGCAGATTGTGATCCATGCTCTGTGAAAATGTCACGAGGAGGATCTAGTGTGTTTTCTTACAATGCAAGTGATCTTAAACATCTTAAATTTAAAGACGTCCACAGCAAACAAACTACAGTGCCAGCTAGGTGAAGCTAGGTTAGTTATAGGTCTTAAACAGTGTGTTGCTCTTGGCGATCAGATTCCATTAGTTATTGATAACCAAAACCAAATAAAAAATGATACCAAAGCTCAACTCCAAATTAAAACAATGCATAAATGTTCTGTTTTAGTGCTTGACTCAACCTAAGGTACCTGTTGTGGTCATCTAACGCACAGCTTTATTTAAAATCAACTCATTCTTCCGGCTGCTCCCATGACAAGGGGTGGACCAGTGGACCATCTGATCCGCACACATCTTGGGACAGGTTTTTACGCCAGGTGTCCTTCCTGACACATCTCTACCATTTTGCTAACCCAGACTTGACCTGGGACAGTGGCTAGGTAGTATGGGGTGTGGCAACCCACCAAAGGTAGGACTCGAACCCGAATCCTCGGAGCCGAAATCAAATTATTAATGTTGAAAAAAAAATAGTTTAACATGTGGTACTGTATGCACTGTCCATGGCTGCTATGTAAAGTAGAATTATATGTATATAAAGTTAAATCTTCAATGATGTTGATAACTAATGTAGTTACTTATTTTGATATCAGCATTGTAAGTACCCAAAAAACAGGGGAAAAAAAACGTGTTAAATTTATTCATTTCTCAGGTGATAGCTTCAGGGTTGTATCTTTAGCACATTTCATTTGTAATATTTATCTTTTACCTGGACATGTGAAAAAATGTTTCAAAAAAGGTCCACAGCACTGTTGCTTTAACCCCCCCCCCCCCCCCCCCCGAGGGTCAGGGTTCGATTCTCGCCTCGGGTTGGGTGTGCATGGAGTTTGCATGTTCTCCGGTGCTTGGTGGGTTTCCTCCGCGTACTCCGGTTTCCTCCCATAGTCCAAAGACATGCAGATTAGCCTAATGGCCATTCCTGGGATACTCCCTATATACAGGATAAACTGGTATAGACAATGAGTGATTAAGTAAGACTAAGGTAATAACATGGAGATAAACATGAAGCGGGACAACAATGGCGATGTTCTACACCTGATGTTTGCAAGAACTCCAAACTCAACATGACTTACATTTGCTGGATATTTACCGCAATCAAAGTTCAAACAATCAAATTGGATAAAGGTTTTTCCAAGCATCACGGAGCATCACACCCATATGTACTCCTTCAACAAACTGGTGGCACAAACTTGGAGGCACACAATAGTACACAATGTCTTTGTGTGCCGTCGATTTACATCTTCCGTACGCACAAACCTGTTCCAGCATGACGATGCGCCTGTGCACAAAGCCAGCTCCATGAAGAAGTTAAGGTGGGAATGGAAGAACTAAGGGCATTAGACATTCCCTGGAAGAACTTGAATGTCCCACTGTGAATTTGAATGAAATGTTTAGCAAACATATATGGGTGTGAGAGTCAGGAGACTGTGTGACTGTGATGGTGTGGTGTACACAAACTTTTGGTCATATAGTGTGTGTGTTAAACAATTGTTCGGAAGTAACTTCCGACCAATCAGAATCGAGAACAGTGCTGTGATTATACACTGAATGCATTTTAGATATGAACAAGCAAAACCTCGATCATTTGTAACAGTTGACATAATCGCATTTGTATTAAAAAGGTAAATTGGATTTATGATTAGCAGCCGAACCTAAGAACTTAAAGAGTTAACAGAGCCTCCTTACTAGGTTACCACTGAGTGAAGTCCTAACACTTTGCGTCACTCGTTCAGATTTGGACTCTAGAAGCATTCTAATTAATCATGCTGCATAAAAAGACACAAAAGCAACAAGTAACTGTTCAATTTTTCTATTTAGCAGTTTTTCAATCTTACACAAATTAGACATAACAAAAAAGAAAGTGAAACATCTAAACCAATAGACCTAACAATCCTTTGTATTAATCCTGTGAAGCATGTGGTCCAAAGTGTCTCCAGTTTCCACACTCACATCTTCAGTTCCATCTATCAATCAATCCATTTTCTTCTACTTACCCAGGTTCAGGCCACAGGACAGATGTTGAGCAGAGATGCCTCAACACTGGGATACCCAGGCATTGCCAGACCTGATCTAGTCATGGGTCTGCCCCGGCACCTTCTCCCTGTCGTGCCTGAAACACATCCATTGGTAGGCATCCAGGAGGCATCCTTATCAGATGCCCGAACCACCTCAGAGGAAGCTCATTCCTGCCACTTGTGCCCGTACCTCAACCTTTCGGTCGCTACCCAGCGCTCCTGACCGTTGGTGAGGGTTGGAAGGTAGAGTGCCTGGTTAGTCGAAAGCTTCGCCTGTCCACATTACTACTGGTGCTGCATCTATTACCCTCACTCGTGACTAAAGACTGAACCCTTTCACCTGAGCAGCTCCAGTGATACATTCAAAAGAGACAATCACCTTAGACACCAGTTATGTGCTTTTAACTCAGATCTCATTCACTCATTCTCACTCACCGTCTATACCGCTTAATCCTATATTCAGGGTCACTGGGGGCCTGGAGCCAATCCCAGGAGACTTAGGGCATGGGGTGCGGTACGCCCTGGACAGGGTGCCAATCCATCGCAGGGCACACACATATACACACTCACTCACTATGGGCAATTTGGGAATGCCAATTAACCTAATCTGCCTGTCCTTGGACTATGGAAGGAAACTGGAGTACCCGGAGGAAACTAACTCAAATCTATGATCTTTTATTTCGCCTCTCCCTAGAGTGTATGTCTTTAAGCGATTGAAAATCCCACAATCCTGTGAGACTGTATAAAGTATGAGAATCCAATTGATGATGAGCATGTTCATCCTTGTTCTTGGAGCAGTTCAGGCTATTTTTTTACGAGGTGCAGGACTAGTGTCAAGCCTCGAGCCAAAGCAGGAGTTTAGGAGCACTCACTAACACTAAGATCCTATCAGTCCAGCGGGCGTGCCGGGTTATAACACTTAAACACTGAACGAGACATCGTTTCAAACATTGCTTCCTTCCTGCCCACCTTTTAGTTCTGACCACTAAGAGACTCATTATGCGTTCAGTGTCCTTGAGAGAATTTTGAGCAGATAAATGGATAAATTTCATTTTAAGAGCATTAAAGGGCACATAAAGAGCATTTTGTGCAGATAAATGGATAAAGTGCATGTATGAGAACATGTCTCCTGCAAGAAAAACGTGGATTGCACATAAAATATACATTTCTCTAAGCATTAAACATGTAAATTTGTATCGTTGTTAGACTGAATAATAAATAAAGTAAAAATAATCGATGCCCAAGTGCTGTGAAGAATTATTAAGTTGGCACAACAATGACTTGGCCATGATTGCTTTTCCGTTATTAAAGAACAACACATTATACTTATGTGTCTATAGCTACATTATCTGTTGTAGAATATTCAGAAAAACAGGTTATGGCAGGTATAAATGTTCATTAACCCACCAGCTCTTATTTTTCTTCTAACAAAACTAATAAGGTTGCTATCACACTGCGACAAACACCATCAAGTTCCCAAGTGTCCCAGAAATATCCAAGAATGTATCAGGAATGGGGTCAAATAGGGGAACTTTGTCTTTGCACCCGGCGGGTTGGTATAAATACCGTGACACATACAGCTTTTCATCACCAAGTGACAGTGTGAGGAATCGGAACCAGTACAGATATCGCCTCACTGGTTTCAATGAATCAGTCTTGGAGGACAATGATGGAATGAAAATGGCTGTCCTGTAAAGCTGTCGTGATAATGAATGATCCTAATTTTGGAAAATCCTCAGCAAAACAATGAAAAAACAGATCTGAGATGCCCGGAATTGGCCTCACGACTTAAAGGTGCAGAGCCAACACTATTACATTTGACGTGAGATTAATTTCCTTATACAGTTTTTGGCCACATGATGTGAGGAAAGGGGACAAAGATTTGGTTAAGTGGATTGGTATGTTTTGCATTGTATGTTCCTGTCAAAGGCCTATAAGAATCTCTTTGTCAGACTTGTGACATATATATGCTGATGACCTGCTGCATGCGCAACATAAATGTGTTAATCACCAGAAAAATATAATATTATCTTAATATGGTCTTCTACAGGGTGGGATGGACCTACCATGGTCATGACATAAGCTTCAGGGGGGCGCTGTGAGGACGACCTTGATCTGGGAACAATGCAGTTCATCGCAATGACGACTCAGTCAGAGCGCCATCCAAAATTTTTTTACCAATTGCGTTAGTATAAATATGTGAGAGCTGCTGGTATAATTAATAGGAAGTTATTGGAAATGAATATGAATTTTTAGGAAATTAATCAACATTTTCTAAGCAGAATTCTGGTATAATGTGTTTAACGGTTTCCTTTAACCTAGACGCATACGCCCACTCACAAAAGTCAGTACACCCCTCTAATTTCAGCAAACATTTTAGTATATCTTCTCAAAGGGCAATACTAGAGAAATGAAACTTGGATATATTTTAGAGTAGTCAATGTACTGTACAGCTTGTGCAGTATAACAGTACAGATGTGTTCGTCAGTGGTTCACAGTACGTCTCCGGATCTGAATCCTATTGAGCACCTTTTCTCGAGGTGGCGAAGCGACACGTGTCTAACATTCAGCAGCTCCGTGATACCATTATGGAGGAGCGGAAGAGGATCTCAGCAACAACATGTGCAACGCTGGTGAATTCCAAGCCCAGGAGGATTAAGGCCGTGATAGATAACGATGGTTCTCACACAAAATAGTGACACTTTGGACACAGTTTTGACATGTTCACTTAGGGTGTACTGATTTTTATTGCTAGTTAGACAATAAAGGCTGCATATTGAGTTATCCAAATAATTTTATCCAGATTTTATCCTACAGTCCAAAGGAATCCAGGGTGCCCCCTGCCTTGTGCTCTGAGATCCCCGGTATAGGCTCCATCATCCCTGTAAACCTATACCGTAAAATCAGTACAGAAAATCGATGCATAGATGCACTCACGCATCTCGAACTCTCAAGTGTTCCCAGTAGTTCCAACTGTTCCTGCATTATGCGAGCAAATCGTATCCTTTTGCAGGAGTCTTCAGCCACCTTTGTCCCGGGAATCCGGGTTGAGAAACTGCGTGAACGACACGAACACTGTCCACTGCAAGGCCCTGACACACACACACACACTTAGAACACTTACATTATGCTTACCGCGTTAAATCAACACGCTAACAGTGTGTATGTTCGGAAGAAATAAACTCACAGATGACAGCAAGGTAATATTGTTTGTCTTTTTTCTTTACAGTTCTGTATATTTTGGCACATACTGTATATGCACCGTGTAACAGAGGTAACAGATCCATCCCAACAGTTTGTTTTGACAATCAGGTCTGCTGACGCGATATCCCGAGGCTCGCGAAACGGTGCTTTCCACTAGTGTAATAAAAGCCGAATTGTTTTTTGTTAGCGGAAAATCAAGTTGCTTAAGTGAGAATTACAACATCGGCCTTCCTTTGCTTGTTCTGCAATTATAACATAATGTGCAGGTTGGCTAAATACAGGTCTGCAGCTTCTGCCACTCTGTGTGTTCGCTCTGTAATTTGCAATTAGATGAAAAGCCCTTTGCATGTTGGTGTTTGGGATGGCTGTATTAATTCAACTCCATTCCCAGAAAGGTGTGGAAACAGCAACCACACAGCAACCGAAACAACTATATCAATAAAATCGCGACAATGAAAGCTATTTTTCCATGCAACACTATTGATGTAATGCAATGAATGTGTTCATTTAAAACTCCAGCCATCTATAATGCACATCTTATGGTAAAGAAATGGACACGTTGTGTCTGTGGGAAAAAAATGCTCATCATGACCATTTGTAGTCTTGTTAGAAACAAGGTAGGTGACACAGTCTGGGAAGCCCATGAGGAATGGCCTGTGTAATTGTGCCTAAAAGCACTTTTTCACCAGTTATGTGAAGAAGAAAGAGTTCTAAACAGACTGAAGGTCATGACAGCTGTAATTCAGGGATTTTCTCCCATGGGAACCCGGCTGTTTTGCATTAAGCCGACGTTGGTGCGGGCATTTTATTGGTGCACAGAAAAAAAAAAGTCTTTAAGAAAAAGATGTAATGTATGTTTAAGCCAAAATATAGTTTTTTTTTTAGGAAATAATTCAAGCCTTTTTTATTAATCATATTGAAAAAATCTTACTCTGATTTGTCCCATTGCGAACATTCAGTTATCAAAAGTCCCGCACATTCTGCACAATCAAAAGTCCCACGTAGACTTGAACGGCCTTGTATAGTCTCAAAATATATCCCATGCATTAAAAAAAAAACATTTGTGTCTGTTATTTTTCCAACCTTGACCTTGCACATAAAAGCCACTCGGGTCATTCGGACAAAACGTCTCGCAATCACCAGTCATAACTCGAACCTTTTGGGTGCACATAAATAGCTGTACAGGGTGTTGAACTCCTTAGTCTTTGTAATGAGAGGTTGCTTTCTGGAAAATAGAGGAATTATGAGGCTTTGACAGATATTTATGAAGGTGTTTTTTACAGCATGCGGTTAAGCACGAGAACTATGCAGCAAGATTAGAGGTCCGTGTGATTTAAATGTTCACCTGTTTATCGATGCTGCCGCTAACATGTTCACGAGTATCTCGTAGTTCAAGTAGTTCAAGTGTTAAAGTGTAGTGGATCCTTTTTATTAATTATATTATTCATATATTTGTTTATTTATGAAAATTTTGCCTTTTTGTTATCTACATGTTGTGCTTTAACTCATACGCAGCTTAGCGCATTATGTTTATAGGCTTATGATAAATACCATGTGGATTATTATACCGCTTAGGATCACAATGCATGCATTAAAAAGGAGGAGTTAATCCTTCGTCTGTTATTTTTACCTCTCTCGGTTGATTATTTTCCACCAACAGCACAAGTTAAAGTGTTTTATTCTTTTTTATACTTTTGCAATTCGCCCATCCTTACATGCTTTCTGTGTAAAAGAACAACGTGCCAAACTTTTATTTATTCATAGTTATGTTTTACATTCTGGAAAGTCCATAAATCGTGGTAGCTCTTGTTCTCACTTACGTTATAGCAGCTATAAATGGTTGTTTCTTAACCGGTCTCTGGATGTTACAGCTTTACCTGTTACTAATCACTGACAGTGGAGACGCCTTCCTTAAATGTCACATCAAATTTGGTATCTGACCAATCAAATCTGAGAATTCAAAATCACCATAGTGTTTAAACCAACAACCGACCAACATTATCTCCTAACATAGTGCACAAATCGCTTGCTCTTACTTCCACCTGATTTGACCTGCATTCATTTCGGGGGTTCCCAGACTCATAGCAGTGATCCCTAAAGGCAATGAAAATGGTGTAATGGAAATGTCTAGGACCTCCTGGGCTTCGATTCAAGGGGTTAGTAATAAAAATAAAAAATAATACAACAGCACGCTGTCGGCACACGCTCTCCCCGATCGGCTCGTCTTGCCCCGCTCCTTGGCACAGCAGTGTGGGAGGAGATTAGGTTAAAAGACGAGTGTTCTGTCTTGTTAGGAGAGGAAGATTTGGGGTTTCTTCCCCTCACTGATTCAGTGGAGGGGAAAAGATGGAAGGGTAATGAAGAAGGGGCAGAAGTGAGTCATAACATAACCCTCACTCTCACTCAGAGCTAATGAGCAGGCCGACCTAACACAGGAAGCAGTAAGAATTATACAGACTGGGGAATTTACCTCCACTGAAAATGATCTATCACTAAATACATTCATTTTCATTTGTATAACTGGATCCCGATTTCCTCAAAGTATATCCTGGAATCACTGTATTGTAACTAGGAAACCTGATGGTGTGTGTACAAAACAATTCTTTCTGCTCAGTCATCATAATCTAACACACACTCTCTTTTACAGCAGAATTGCAATAAAAAAAAAAAATTCCTCCCCGAAAAAAACCTACCAATACACATTTTATGGAACAGTCGTTGGTTAAAATTGTTTCCACATTTTCACTGTTGATGTGCTGCACAAACCGTGCGACCGCATCTCAACACTGACCCGCATACGGTGTTTTTAATCACATTGAAATGATCATGAAATTATTATTTATAAGAGGCCCTTCGGGGAAATTTCTCATAAATGACGCCGTGAAACTGATTCGACATTTACGGAAGACTTCAAAAACAGTCTGGTGATGAGACATGGCTTGGAGCGCATTGCAGTTGTTCCCGCAAACATTCAGCCATTGGAATCCCTGATCCTTAAAAATCAATGTTTAACTTGAAGAAAAGACACATGAGTCTGTTGGAACTGTACACATAAACATTCACCAGTACTGGGTGTTATGGGCCAGATCCCCCAAACGCTTCCACATGTTTGGGTCATCAAAGGAGATCCTGGAAGGCCAGTGTTTCAGATGTAAAGCCAGCAGTCTGATAATGATGTTCAAGCAGGAGTAAAACCATGGGATAAATGCATTAGTGTAGCAGGGGAATATATAGAGAAATAAAGGAAGTTTTTTTTTTACCGAGTAAGTCCCGGATTGACTTTAACACCCCTTGTATATACATTCAAGTTGATCTGGTCAAAGGTTGACCTGATGTACTACTACGATTGTGAAAATGGGAGTAAATACAATGATCACCATTGGTCTATACAGTCCTTAGTTGGACTTCAGAGGTTCCTAGATGGAAGAATAGATGGATGGATGGAATGACATCTGCACACCTTGGAGGAAAAGAGTAACCAGGATTGAAGTGAATTCCCCATTACATCTTTACAAGACCCACAAGATTAGAATGATGAGCTGGGTCACAATTTAGCTCTCCGTGTACGCCTCTTTTCTACGTCCTTGTACTTTTTTTTACGTCTCCGTATTGTATTTCTCTTTTCAGAGCCCAAAAAACGCACCTTGTGGTTCAGGTTTGATTTAGCTGAGATTTGAATGGACCGAATGACGCCACCATACCTGCACGTTCATACGCTCATTCATACTGCGGCAGAACATTCCAGAATAGTGAAATAGGATGTTTTAATGATACTGATTACAGCTCAGATGAAAGAGACGTGAGAAGAAAAAGGAAATCGCTATAGCTTTGCTCGAGGCAAAATAGCCCAATACCTGTAAAATTCCTGTACAGACAGAAAGGTATAACACTGATCTACACCTCTCACTGACTGATAATATTCCTAAAACCCTGATTTATGCCTGAGCTGATAACATGACAGCAGTCTCTGTTTGACAGGGTTGTTTTCAGTAAATTATGTTTAAAATTGAGAAGGTAAAATGAAAAGAATATCAATCATCAATAGGGTTTAATTATATTTAACGCAACATTTTTTTGTGAGTCAGGTGGTCAAAAATGCCTAACATACTTCTTTCTTCACTGTCTAATTATAATTTTTAACTTCTATGGAAAATGCCTGTTAATTTCTATAGGTTGTATTATGCACAACAAAGACAAAAATAGTATTTACCTCCTATTTAGGTCTGACTTTGGAGATTTTCTATGTATGAATACTTATGAAGTACATACATTTATAGGAAAATAATCAAAATTCTGTCAGTGGGATGAAAAAGTGTTACAGGCACCAACCTGAAATGGATTAATTTCCAATAACAGCACACCCTCTTATATCACAGCAATTACGATTTAGCATTAATTGAATGACATGGTCCTTTTTATTTATTTATTTATGCTTACATGTAATCTTATGGAAGATTTTCTTAAAAAGTGTCTGAAAATCTAAATTTAAAGTTTTTAAACTTTCAGTAGCTCTGACACTGGAGACTCTTTTCATAACCCTTAAATAAATAGAGTGTAAATGACTTTTTTACTAAAGAAAAAACTTAACTATGTCACTAATTTTTTATTTTTTATTTAATAAGTAATAACACATTTATAGTATTCCTATTGCATCAACTATATGATTACTATAGCCAAGTTGCCACTGCTGAGCCCTTGGGCAAGGACCTTAACCCTATGTGCTCCAGGGATGTTATAACCTGGTGGACCCCAGAATTCTCTGACCCCATTTTCCTAACTGGGATATGTGAAAACAATATATATTTCACTGTGCTGTAAGGTACATGTGACAAATAATTTAATGTATATATAGATATTGTATCAAATAAAAAATTAAAAGATAGAATAGAATAGAATAGAATAGAATAGAATAGAATAGAAGGAAAATTGCAATAGAAGAATGCAATTAAACTAAAGATGAAATTTTTAAATTTGGGATGGAATATACAAATTTATTTATATATAAATTTATATATTATATATATATGGAATATACTAGGATATAAATATAAATATATAAAAATATATATAAATTACACACAACATGCAAAGTGTGATTGTAGACTCTCGTAAATAAAGGTACAGTTTTGTACTAATGATGGTACAAACCATTGTCACTGGCGTAGTACCATTCAAGGGCACAGAAAGGGCACGGAATTGTACCTTGATATATAGAAATAAATTTGTACCAATTCTGTTTGCACCATCAAGGACATTATTAATACCATGAGCAACCAAAATGTACCTTTTGTTTCATAAACTTGCTGGTACATTATTGTACCTTAACCAAAGGTACAAATCTTGTCCTTTAAGGTACCACCCCAGTGACACGCCCTATTGTACTTTAATATTGTCCAATGCGATCCTTTGGGAGCTAAATAATTTTCCTATCGAATAAGACATTCAATCAATTTATTATCTGTGACTATGAAAATATATCAAATGCATAGATTACAGTAAAGTATTCTGCAAAAATACATTCAGGTTTACCATAAACAACTTCTATTAGCTAAAAAACCCTTTACAAAGGGTTCAATATATAAAATAAAAAAGTTTCGCAAACTGTTCACAATACAAGTAAAACTTTTTAATTACATTTTTACCCACTTTTCACAAAATACCACTGCATTTACTCAGCATTATTTCTGAAATTCTGAAAAATTAAATGGCTCAAAAACAATGTAACGAGAGGAACTGAATATAAACATAAATGATCACAAAATAATAAAACTCCCATTGAAATTACGTCTTTTTATTAATAATTAAAATACACTTTTTAAAGTCAGGTCATATTTTTAAAAAAAAAAAGTTGCCATGCTTCAGTTGGCTGTGGCCTGCTTCCCGCTCTCTGTTCTGACTGTGGCTACTTCGGCCAATCAGACAAGACCTCTGGCTACTTTGGCCAATCAGTGCTTTGTTGCTATGCCTTATAGTTAACACAGCAACCAATCATTCATGAAACAGCAATTGTGGTCAGTTTTATGCAGTAGTTAAGAGTAAATTCCATATTGCATTGATAGCTACAAATGTTGACCTAATGTATTTATTAGCATTGGCTACCAAAACATTTATTTAAAAAAAAGCTTCCAGAAGTATTTTGCTTTTACAAATATATATGTTTTAGTTTGACATAATATTTTAAAACACAGTTGTTTTTAATTTAATAGTTATGATAATGAATATTTAAGCTAATTATTAGAAAATGTAATTGATGCTTCATATTTTGATGTGGAAATCTATGTTTTGTTCATAGAGTGTGTGCTATCTGCACATGTAATACAAAGGGAGTAATTTATCAGTTAAGGTTACTGTACCCTTGTTGTTAGAATAATTATGTACCTTTAATTCAGTTGTACCTTTAAAGGTAAAAAAATTGGATCATCTGATGTCTTTCTAGTGCCACTAAATGTACAAAAAGGTACAAAACTGTTCTCGAGAAACATTATTTGTACCATTGTGTACCTTTTTTTTCAGAGAGTGAAACCTGAGAGGTATAAAAAAAAATTTAAA
This sequence comes from Clarias macrocephalus, assembly GCA_011419295.1. Classification (NCBI taxonomy): domain Eukaryota; kingdom Metazoa; phylum Chordata; class Actinopteri; order Siluriformes; family Clariidae; genus Clarias; species Clarias macrocephalus. The sequence goes on from JAAGKR010001883.1 coordinate 56,433, forward strand.
GAAAAGGGTAAAGATATGGTGTGTGTGTGTGTGTGTGTGTGTGTGTGTGTGTGTGTGTGTGTGTGTGTGTGTGTGAGAGAGAGAGAGAGAGAGAGAGAGACAGCAGCAGTGAAGATTGAAACATGAAGTATGAAATGATGAAATGTGTGTGACAGCAGTAGTGTTATTGTTCATGTTCCAAAGTGCAAGTTAGTCCTTTTTTGTGTAAAACAAGAACACGAAATGTGCAACATACAGTATGAGCGGTGCGCAAATGTGCAATGTGGCCAGTAATGTGTTCCATCATAACCCTGATGTGTAAGCAGGAACGCAGGGTGTGTTTATGATGTTTGTTCTTTCTTATGTTATGAACTAACATTAGAGCAAGTCTATTAATATAAAGGTGTGAGCTGAAGCTTCACTACTGTCAGCCACTGTTATAGAGAATTAATCAACACCTTTTGAACAAACATAATCCAGAATTTAACAGCACTGTGGTCAAGCAGCAACAGTTTCAATTCAACCTCAGTCAATAATAATAATAATAATAATAATAATAATAATAATAATAATAATAATTAACATATAAATGTAAAAGTAAAGACATATAATAATACATAATAAAAGACAAAACACAGCACTAAAGCCACACAGCAGTTTAAACAGATATATAGCACTACTTACTACATACTACATTCCGGGGTTTAAAAAAAATTATACAGACTGAAGGTGTTTACAGGTTTGCGACCGTACTCTCACATTTTTTAGCTGCATGCTTTTAATACTTCTGCATAAGAATCTGCTTATGCCAATGTTAGGACGTCCTAAAATATGTCCTGTTTCACGAAACATGATCTTCCTGGAAGCTGCTGTTCATGGTGGTGTTGTCAGACACGTGAAACCTTCAAACTTGTGCATTCTAAAATTAGTTTGGTAAGTTCTGTTACGTGATAGTCTATGTTTGATGTGTTTTAGATGTGATGACACACCGTGTAGTTTCGATTCCATGACATAAGTTAGTGGTGCACTGAACTGATATAGCAGCACTAGCGAGAAACAGATATGTTGTGCTTTTATTCTAGAGCAAAATGTACATTCTTACTTACTAATGACAATACACACACACACACACACACACACACACATATATATATATATATGTGTGTTGTGTATAAGTTAGTGTGTGTGTGTGTATTGTCATTAGTTAGTAACCCCCCCCCCCCCTTTAAATGATATGTGTTCTTCCTTAAAAACATCATTAAAATCACCTGGTTGTAGTGGGCCTCAGTATCAGGCAAATACAACCTTACAAGGGCAACATCGGTTTTTCACTGTGCCATTATTTATTTCACAAACATGAAGAAAAAAAACACAAACATTCGGGCAATGCTAAATACCCCCATACTGCTTCCACGGTATTTAAGAGGGTAACTTGCAGCCAGGTGCTGCTAATCATCAGCCCTTGATTAATTCATTATCAGCAGGTGTGCAGACGTCTATAAAAGCAGACTTTTTGCAGTTTTCTGGTCTGGAGCGTTCAGGTGTGTGTTAACACAATGAAAGAGAGAAAGACATAAGCAATGGTCTTAGAGAAGCAATTGTTGCTGCACAACAACCTGGAAAGGGTTATAAAACCCATGAAAGCATTCAACATTCGACAGTGAAAAGGATTATTTACAAGTGAAACTCATTCAAGACAGTTGCCAATAATTGGCAATCTTCATTGGAGTGAAAGGTCATCCAAAGGTCATACCGTTAAATACTCAGAAAAATACAAAAAAGCCTATGAGCTACATCTCAGGCTGTTCAGGCCTCACTGAGCTTGTTAAATATTAAAGTCCATGAGAGCACAATTAGAAGAAGACTGAACAAGTAATGTTTGCTTGGAAGGGTTTCAAGGAGAAACCTTTTCTGTCTAAAAGAACATGGAAGCATGACTGAGGTCTGCTCATGACTTAAGATTTTTGGAACAATGTCCTATCGAAAGATGAGACCAAGGTGGAGTTGTTTGGGTTTAATGCCAAGCAACATTTTAGTAGAAACATCTCATTCCCACTGTCAGGCACTGCTGTAGAGGGGGGATAATTTGGGCTTGTTTTGCAGCCACAGGACCTATGCACCTTGCAATCACTGAGTTGATTATAAACTTGTCTGTATACCAGTGTATTCTAGAGGCAAATGTGAGGTCATCTGTCTGACAGATAAAGCTTGGACAATTGGGTCGTGCAACAGGACAATGATCTGACGCACACAAGTAAATCTATATTATGATGGCTGAAAAATAAAAAAAATAAAAAAAACAAGGTTTTGGAATGTCCTTGTCAAACTCCAGACCTCAACCCAATTGAAATGCTGTAGCAGGACCTTGAGAGAGCTGAGCATATGTGTGAATACCCAAAAACCGGAATGAACTGAAACAAAGCTGCGAAGAAGATTGGACCAAAATTCCTCCACAACAATGTGAGTGACTCATGAAGTCATACAGGAAACAGGGTTTTAAAAATCAGGAGAGAACATATTAGAATTAGAATTAGAAGGTGTGTCCAAACTTTAGAGTGGCATTGTATATTCTCTTCTCGCATACATACATACATACATACATACATACATACATACATACATACATACATACAAAGCATGCAGTGTTTTCATGTTTAAAGATTAATTGTTAATACATAGTTATATATTTAGGCTATACTATTAAGCCCATATTTTCCTTGCTGTTAATATTTTCACAATGAATCTTGGTGTGTATATCGGTGTGTGTTATATAATGGGGTCAGGGGTAGCTTAGTGTCCCAGGTTCAAATCCCACAACCACCACATTGTCTCTGTTGGGCCCTTGAGCAAGGCCCTTAAACCTCAACTGCTCAGATGTATAATGAGATAAAAATGTCTGTCGCTCTGGATAAGGGCGTCTGCCAAACTTCCAAAATGTAAATATAACTCACACGCACAAAAATAAATACTGTAAGCATACTGATTGTTGGTGTGTACATGATTCTGGTCTTACTCCCAGATCTTTAGCTGAAAATGTTGCAAAAATCTGCATAAGGATCTGCTCCCGCTAATCTTAGGAAGTCTTAAAATATGTTTTGAAGGGCATGTTCTTCTTCCTGCAAGCTGTCTTTCACGGTGGTGTTGTCACGCTTGAAACCTTCAAACTTATGCATCCTAAAATTAGTTTGAGATGTTCTGTTAGGTGATAGTGTCTATCTGAAGTGTTTAGGATGCCGTATAGTTTCTATTCTGTGACCCCAATGACATACAGTAGGCTGATAAGATGAGTTGATTAAGCAGCACTAGCAGGAAACCGTTGTTGAACAATTTAGCCAAAGTAAACCTTTATCATAGAGCAGTAAGTTTAGAAGAAAATAAAACAATTGTAGGTTTACAGCTGATTTTCTTCAGGAGGAAATAATTTTATATTAATAATTAGGTGGAGTGATGGTTAGCACTGTAGACTCCAGGGTCGAGGGTTTAAGTCCCACCTCAGGTGCATGGAGTTTGGAGTCTCTCTTCGTGCTAGGTGGGTTTCCTCCAGGTACTCTGGTTTCCTCCCACAGTCCAAAGACATTCCATATTTCCCCATAGTGAGTGTGTGTGTACTTTTGTTTGACCTGTGATGGATTGACATGTGCCCTGAATTCCCTGGGATAGGCTCCAGACCTCCCAATGACCCTATATAGGATAAGCGTGATAAATTAGTGAGATTGAATGTAATTCAGATGAACCAAAAAAAAATTAAAAGCAGGATAATATGAAAAATAAATAATAAAACAAGCAAGCGGTAGCTCAGTGGATATGGGATTGAACTGATGATCAGAAGTTTCCGGGTTCGAACCCCAGCACCACCAATTTGTCACTGTTGGGCCCTTGAGCAAGGCCCTTAAATCTCAGATGTAAAAAAAAAAAAAAGAAAATGAAAATTGCTCTGGATAAGGGTTTATGTAAGTGCAAGCAGAAAAATACAACAAAAAATTGATTTTAGGGAATGGAAAAATAATTTTAGGTTAATATAACAAAAAAAGAAAGAGAATTTTAAAAAGCTTTTTAATCAAGATAAAAGGGAATGGATGTTTAATTATTAGGTTTCGATTTCAGTTTTGTTAAACAAACCAGTGAAAAAATGACTTGTGGTTATGGATTTGGAGAATAAAGACTAAACAAACAAATAAGTACATAAATGATTTCATCCATCCATCCATCCATCCATCCATCCATCCATCGTGCAAGGTCATGGGGGGTCTGGTGAGCAGGAAGCAAGGAAGTGTACACTCTGGATGTGTGACAACTCATTTCAGGGCACACGTGCATACATACTCATGTAACATGGAAGCGCCATCAGCCTACACTGCATGTCTTTGGACGGGAGCACCTGGAGGAAACCCATCAAGCGCATGGAGAACATGTAAACTCCATGTACACAGAGCCGAGGTGAGGTTCATAACCACAACATCTGGAGATGTGAGCTGAGAGTGTTTCCCTAAACCCTTGTGCCGCCTGCATAAAACCTAAATAAAGTTGTTTTATGCTTAAGTATCAGCATTTAGTCTACATTTTAGTCACTATTAACATCTTAAGAATGATCTCAGTGTGATAAAATTCACAAACTGTTTTAAACTGATAAAGCACTTTGACTGACCTCCTCTGGTAAACCTGAGACAATACAGCTGTTTATCTGAATCAGCATTACAGTGAGCGGTGGCCCTCTGGACACAACAGCACAACCTGTATTATCACATCTATTATATCAGTTATAGAGTTCATATTACTCTTAGCCTGTTAGACGAATCCATCAGAGTGTATGGATTTAATCCAATCCTAAATATCATAAATCATCTCATAAGAAATGTAAACTAAAACGTAATCAAATAACATACTCAGGATTTTAACATTAGTACAAAATATTATTTTACATATTCCAAAAATCTTCATAAAATAAATGTGCACTACATGAGTTTGTTTAATTTATTCTACAGTTGAAGACACACTGTACATACATTACAATGTGTATGTACAGTATAGTTCAATAAGTCAGTACAAGATGATATATCAGAGTTCACAAACTACTGTAAATGTCCAAACAAAAGTTTGTGCACCCATACTGTATGTGCAAACCATTCCGGGTTCATTCCACCTTCCCTGTTCTAATATCCTCTCGACTCTTCTGAGAAGACTTTCCACTAGATTGTGGAGTATTTCTATGGAAATTTGTGTTCATTCAACTACATTTACTTTTACGGCATTTGGCAGACCCTCTTATCCAGGGCGACTTATGCTGTATTTATCTCATTACACATACAGCATGAGCAGTAAAGGGTTGATCACGGGGGTCGATCAGCAGGCTGATACGGGAGCCTGATACGGCGACTGTCCTGTGCAAAGGTTTGGAAAAGGACCTCATATGGATGTGTTGGTCAAGGAGTGCACATACTTTATGTATTACAGTGAACTAGAGGGTACCCGCTGCTCCGCCAGCATGCAGATCCTAATGCCCACATGCCACCATTACCTGCGAATGGAGTGTGCGGTCAACTCACTGCCGCACCTCACGCTGCTCCAGTGTTTCAGCAGGACTTACTTCTGACTTTGGTTTCTTTGGTTTCAGTAGCTTTGAGCTTGGCCTGCGATACCTCATGGGTAAGGAGATAAAATGTGATGATGATACTGACTACTGTTACATTCAATGAGTCTATGACATGCCTGCGACAGAACTAATTGTGCAACCACACAACCGTCGCCCACCACCCACTGCGGATTCACGTTTTCACCGTAGTTTGAAAGCTGAATACTGTTACATTCAGTGCAGGCGCGGTTATTGTTACATCGGGTGAGGAACACGCCTGTGACATGTCACAGTACGACGAAGTCGACGATGACGCTGCCTACCGTTACAGTCAGTCTGGAACGCCTGTGAACGGATACGTGAACCTGATCACTGAGACAAACACGAACTCATGTGACGCACGGTTCAGTGTTTCTGTGTGTATCAAACCGAGTAGTGGATCTAAGAGCCGAGATGGAATGCATGCTTTGGACTGTCTCGATCTGTTGACGTCCACATGCTGCATCTCGGTCCAGTTCATCACTGTGGATGCTGTGTGTGCAAAGCATGTGCAGTTCAGCTCTCTTACATACTCTGATTCATAAATGCTTTATTTTAAGCATAGACTTATAAAAAAAAAATCTGTGTGCTTCTGTATATTTCCTTTTTTGACGTAGTCTATAAGAAGATCTAATCTAATCCCCGTATAAGAAAGGCTGAGCATCATTCTACAGCTTTTTCACTTATTTACAGTAATGACGTATGAATTTTTTAAATACAGTAGTAGCCCTGTAATTTCTAATACAATTTTCTATATGAAATAACGGGTGTGGAGACGTCACTACAAAGCTATTAGGAATAGCCCTAACTTAGGTTCAATGAAGAACCTCAGAAAAAGGGGTTGAAACCTAGAACAGCCAAGGAAGAACATGAAGAATCTGAAAGAATGACTTCCACACCTTGTTGCGTCCCCCATGTCTGATTAATACATGGTCAAGGTCATGCTGCGTAGCACAAAGGTCATTTAAAGGTATATATTCGAAGTGCAAGTCCATACACAATGCCAGACATGCAGGGGGGTTTACAAAGAAATGGCAATCATGTATACAATGTTAAAGTAATTTTTTTTTAATAAGGGTCAATTTCCCCATCCACATGAAGACTAATCCATGCTGTGATAATATTTCGAAATCAATTCTTGATATAGTGTTTATGTGGCAGTCATTTAAGAGTCTGTGCTTTAGTTGTGAAAATCAGGACCATAACATCTGCAGAGAATGAAGAAATGTAATGGATTAGTGCACTAAAAAGTGAACGGGGTGTGGTTTTGGACACATCCCGAGTCTTGCACCGAGCGAGTGGAACAAAACAGTGGCTGCGGCGCACTGGCGCCTCTGAGTGCAGCCAGTGATTGGGTCTATTGTAGGGCTGTTCGAGTCCAAAAAAAAAAAAAAAAAAGGTCAGAGTCGACTCTGATTCTGATTTAGAGGTCTTGGGATTCAGTGGAGTCGATTCAAAGAGTCAGTTCCCCACAATGGTTTGTTTGTAGATTACCAAACCTAAAACATAGGATCTGAAAGAAAGATCTTGTGAAATAAACAGGGAGATATTTATATTAATATTTAATAAATGTGTTGTTATTATTATGCAGTATTATTACAGGAGGCAGAAATGAGGTTTTTACACTTTTGCTTTTCATGCTGTTATGTGAAGAGTTTTGAAAAGTACTGCTAATCATCCTTTATGCCTGATTTGTGCCCAATTTTTCCAGGATCTACCGTGTCCCTAAAGTGCAAACAAATATTTAAAATGTCAGCTTGGATGTAGTGTGTTCTGTAGGTGGAAAGTTCAGGAATAAAAAGCTCTGATAAAATGTGCAAATTGAAAAAGACGCTTTTATTCTTGTCACAGTGAAATTCTCTTCTTCGCATATTCCAGCTTGTTAAGAAGCTGGAGTCAGAGTGCACGATTGGCTATGATACGGCTGCTCGAGGGACCAACAGGTGCAGTTTGTTGGTGTTGGGGCTTAAAACTCTGACCCTTTGATCCTGTAACCCTGAGCCTTAACCTTATACCGAGCCTAATGAGGGATCTCTCTCTTTGCACAAAATTTAAGCAGCACCTTATGTACCCTAGGTGGCACAAACCACCCATAAAGCACTATACTATTGAGTATGACAATTCTCAAGAAGCGAGGCAAGGTCCCAAGGTCGGATTACCGTGTGTGTGTGTGTGTGTGTGTGTGTGTGTGTGTGTGTGTGTGTGTGTGTGTGTGTGTTAGAGTTTTACATGATCTAATTATGTCCGTGTAGATTTCCTTTGGGTTCTCCAATTTCTTCTCACCTCCCAAAAATATGCCAGGAGGCGCACTGGTGAATCTAACTTGCCCTTTCGTGCGATCGAGTGTACCAATGCTAGAATTCAACAGCTCATTCCACAGGTGGTGAAATCTTCAATCTGAGCTCCTCAAATTCCAGGGTAAGATTTTCAGCCATGTTCATTGACTGTTTCACTAATCTATTTATCCACCATATTGAAGGGTAATTTCCAGTTAAAAGCATCCGTTCTACTGATTGACAAATCGCATTCATCTTCTATACCAGTTTATCCTGTACACTGTCACAGGAAACATCAGGCACAAGGCAGGGTACATTCACATAATTACATTTGTTAACCTATTAACAATTAACCTAATCCACATGTCTTTAGGACTGTTGGAGGAAACGCACAAATCCAATCCATCCATTCACACACTACAGGCAAGTAGCCTATTAGGCTAATCTGAAGTACCTGGAGGAAACCCACCAAGCACAGGGAGAACCTGCAAACTCCAGGCAGGAATCGAAGCCCCGACCCTGGCGTGCTAACCGTTATGCCACTGTTCCACCTGCAAGATACAGCAGAACCTCAGCGTATGAATTGAATTTGTTCCGGAGGTGAGTTCTTAAGGTGAACCTCCGTATTGTGATACAAATGTTCCCATAAGATAGAATACAAGTGCAGACAATCTGTTTCAGCCACCCAAAAACATGACTAATATTACAAAAAAAGAGAGTGAAAAATCACATAGCTTTTAAACGTGTGTTGACGCAACGTGTGTTGACCCGACATTCGATTCGATTCAGTGTACTGCATTGTTACTACTCTTGTTCGCACATTTGCACAAGTGCACTTTATGTTGTCTTTTTGTATAGTTCTTAGATAGTTTTGTTAATTTCCAGTATGGTGTAAGTAGCACCTTGGTCCCGGAGGATCATTGTTTCGTTTTAATGTGTACCGATCTGTTTTTTTTTTTGTTCTCCCCACATTCCTGCTAACACACCAAGTCAGGATGTAACACACTACTCATTACGTTGCACATTTGCACATTTATGCACATTTGCACATGACTTACATAATTTATCCTCATACATTAACGCCTCATACACTTCTATTTCATTAGCAACCTTGTACATTATTGTAAATTTTTCATCTAACATTTTTTTTTATACCTGTATAATTTTCTCTTATTTCAGAGAACCCCTACTTTTTGTCACGATGATAGTATAAGCATTTCACTGCATATCATACTGTGTATTGCTGTGTATGAGATGTTGAGGTTCTCTATGGGAGGATCAAGAACGAGTCCATCAGAGGGCCAACCCATGTTAGGTGTTTTTGAGATAAGGTCAGAGAGGCCAGATTGAGGTGGTTTAGACAAGGTTCTGAGGAGAGATTGTGAATGTAACGGTAGAAGGATGCTGAGGTGGGAACTGCCAGGCAGGAGGTCAAGAGGATGACCAAAGAGGAGATGTATGGATGTACTGTAGTTAGAGAGGACATGAAGTTGGCTGGTGTGACCCTGAAAGGGAACAGCCAAAAGACAAAGGAGAGAAGAAGATGGCTGTGTATGTGACAAATTAAATTTGAATTGGTTGAAATGACCTTGAAAGCCAAGTTAGTTTGTATGCTAAGAAAAAAAAATTAAAAAGTAAAAATTTGTAAGGGAGGGCATTCGTATGCTGAGGTTCCACAACTGTATTGGACCAGTTGAATATGAGCAGTGTGTGTGTGTGTGTGTGTGTGTGTGTATTCCTGGTTTGTTTCCCAATGAATGCCCTCCAGCACTGGGAAGACCCCCCCCCCCCCCAAAAAAAGAGAATGAATGAATGAGTGGGTGTCTTCTGTGCGTCAAACTGACTGAACTGAATCATTTACACGGATTCGACTCATGAATCACTGTCTCTGCGAGTCGTTTTCTGGAATCGACTCTTAATCTGGAGCTCTACTCTTATTGCCCATGTCTGTGCTGCTCCTGCTGTGGTGTACAGACCCAGCTGAGCACATTTCACTGTTAATGACACTGTTATATGGCGGAGCGGCCCTGCACAGGGGCGACACGGCTCAGTCACGGAGAGGACGATGGACCGGATCGATCGAGATTACCGGTGAACGATGAGCAAAGCTGCCGTCAGATCCAGGACGAGGAAACGCAGACGAAGAAAACAGGTTAGTGTTTAGCACCTAGCTTCATTCTTGGTTTTTTTTTTTTTTTTTTTTTTGGTTAACTTCTTTAAAACTTCAAATATCATCACACGACCCCATAATGCAGCTCTGTGACACGTTATAACTTCTCTCATGGCTGCGTTTTGAGATTCATTTAACGCTTGCCATTAACAGCAAGATGGATAAATTAGCTAGGTTTTTTTTCCCTTTTTTTTGTTATTATTAGCTTTCGGGAAGCTAGCAAGTGTGGACATTGACCTTGTGCACCGGCTTCCACCCATGCTAAGCGAGTGATATATTTTCAGAAAAATATCATGGCAGTTTATTGAAATAATTTTAGCGTTTAGAACAAGACTTTTACATTATTTTTTATTAATTTCTCTCTCTTTTTTTTTTTTTTTGCTTGGAAAAATAACACGAATTAGCTCGCTCGGCTTTCCACAGCGACACTAACCGGCTCCTGTGGAATGCCGCTAAGACGGTTAGCATCGCTAAGCTTATTTCCTGTCCGCCATCTTGGATTTTTCTATTCCCATCCGCATTCTGGCTAATCCTCGTCTATGGTTATGATGGGCTAGTTTAACAGGTTCTGCCTTTTGATTCAACCACCGACTGATGCGATCCACCAATCACAGAACAGGAAGGCGGGATGTGCCAGAAAACTGGTGCAATAAAGGATGTATATGCTGGGAGGGGGTTTCGAAGCCGACACAAACTTCCAAATTTCATGTTAGTCTCAGGGGATGACATTATTCAACACTGGACACATGAGAATAAAATGTATGTTTTGCAGTTAATAATTAAAAGTGATCCAGGTTTTAAAGGTATTTTAGATAACTCCAACCCTAGCTAGGCAGAAGAAGCTAGCTAACGTGCTAACAGGCTGTAGGCCCTGTTGCTCAAGCTGGCAGTCATGTGAGAGTGCAGAAGGCCTGACTGGAATTGCACCCACAGAAGGAAAAAAAAAGGAAAGAAAACTATTTACGGCTAGTCGGGTGCAATAATAATCTGTCTTAGTTTATAAAACAGGCTGTTCAAAATGTTATTAACAAGTTATAACCATTTTCCCCCCTCATAAATGAATTCAACTTGGTTGTAGTTTGTGTGTCAGTGATAGCTGAGTCAATCCCAATCCCACCGAAGACAAACATCAGTTTTACAGGCACAAATATTTTAAAAGCACTACTTAAATGACTACTTACAAATGTACGAGTCCTCACCTACTGTACGTCTCTAACAGAGTCATTATGTTTGACTATAACACATTCAGATATCTTTAAGAGATTAATTTCATAGGATGGGAATCACCATGCACCGTCCGATACAATATGATCACGATATTTCAATTGTGATTCTGTAAATATCACTATTTTTTTCAAATATCCCAGATTCTTTGTAAATAATTCGCTCATACCAGACAGGATGCTGTGAATAGTTTAGAGCACGGCAGCTGTAGGATTATGGAGGAACAGGGACACTTTACATTGGCAATAAAACAAATCACAACATTATTTCCTCCTCCCATCTCTTTTATTTTCTATTTTATGCTGCTGTTACATTCTTGTTTCCGAATGGCCAGAATGTCTTGCTTATTTTCAGAATAAAACACGCTGTGCTGTGCTGTTCCCGGAAAATAATTAACTTTAAGGATGTGTAACGAAGCAGAGTTTCCACTAGGGATGGGAATCACCAGTCACCTCCTGATACGATGTAATCACAAAATAAGCAAAATTTTTACTGAGCAACACACATCTCTGTCATCCGCCATTATTATTATTTGTAAACAAACTTGGCAAATAATTAAATCCTAACGCATGGGATGAAAAATGTGTAAATAGTTCAGAGTGCTCCACCTTTAGGACTATAAACAACCATTTTACCCCCTCAAATGCCTCAAAAGTCTCTAACCTCAATTTGACAGTGAGCGAGTCTGGTCACTGGCCGATCGGCTGGTTCATCTCTATTGTAAACGTAAAAATAGTATATTAAAAAATAATAATAATAAAATAAACAATTTTGGAGTCAATGTGGCAATACATGATTCTTTTGTGTAGTGAATCACGATTATAAGAATAAAAAAAAAATCCTCATCTCTAATTTCCACCCTGTAGTTTTTTATTTCTCTTGTACAACATGAAAGGTTTTAGCAAAACAAGTTAGTTCCTGTTCTCACTTATGTTATTGCAGCTATAAACAGTCATCCTCACACCAACTTCTTATTGACACCTATCCTTTTTTTGAAGTTAAAAGGATGAGATTTTTAAAAAAATAATAATAAAGAAATCTAACTTGCAATCTTGGGTTAGGTTAGGGTTTGTTATTCTTCCGATCTCACAAGCGCCCCCAATAAAATTCCGCCTTTTATGTAAATGATTGGCTACAAGAAATTAGTCTCATCTCTGATTGGTTAGATCTTCACTGATCATCAAGTGTGAGCCAATCCTAGAGCCTGAAGGTGGAACATACAATGTAGTGTTTGTTTAGTGCATTTCAGCCTAGATTATGCCATGTAATTTTTTTATTTATTATAATTTTTTTGTCAATCTATTTTTTTTATCAGTTTACATTGTTTTAAACATGATTATTAAATTTATGGTTTATTTTAAGCTAAGGATACTAATATTTTTTTTTCTTTGCAAGACTTCACAAAAAAGGACCTCTATATTTTTCAGCTTCCTCAGCGTAAAATCTAGGCTTATGAAATTGGTGTAGTCTATTTATTTTATTTTATTTTTTTACGTCATGACAACTATTGACATCAAAAATAAACAAACCGCCTTACTTTTAATTGAAGCTACCAAAGCTAGCTTTAGATTAATTAGCATGCATATTTGATTGATCTATAAAACTGAATATACAGTGCAACACAAAGTAAATTTTCTTTTTTGATTTAATTCACACTGTGAAACTTATATATTCATAAGTTTTATAAAGGTTTTCTTACTTGTAAAGTGAAATATTTACCTTTTGTGTTTTCAATTTCAATGATTACAACAATGTGTCATGGCATGGAGGCAATCTGTTTGTTGCACTACTGAGGCGTTATTGAAAACCAGGTTGCTTTGATGGCAGCCTTCAGTGCATCTGTATTGTTGGATCTCCTCTTCCTCTTGACTATAACCACTTGATTCTCTGTGGAGTTCAGGTCAGGCAAGTTGGCTGGCCATTCAAGCACAGTAATATCAAACCAGTTTGGTGCTACGTCCTGCTGGAAAAGGAAATCAGCATCTCCATAAAGCTTGTCAGCAGACGGAAGCATGAAGTGCTCTGAAATCTCCTTGAAGATGGCTGCGTTGACTTTGGACTTGATAAAACCCAAATCATCAAAGACTTCACAATGGACTTTAAGTTACTTGGGTTCTGTGCTTCTCTTCTCTTCAACAGACCTCGTTTCTAAATGAAATCCAACATTTACCTTCATCTGAAAATAGGATGTTAGATCACTGACCACCGGTCCAGTTCTTTTTCTCCTTTCTATGGGTAAGACACTTCTGAAATTGCTTCTGATTTAGGAGTGGTTTGATACTCAGAACGCTACAGTTGAGGCTCTTGATGCACTGACTCCAGCCTCACTCCTCTCGCTTGTGAATGTCTCCCGAGTTCTTGAATTGACTTGGCAATCTTCTTAATGTCCGTATTCCCTGTTGTTTTTGGCACTTTTCCTATGGCACTTTTCCCCTCCAGTCAACTTTCTATGAATACTGTTTTCCAAATCAACAGCTTCTGTAACCTATCCTCATTGTAGAGGGTGTCGATGATCCTGTGGACAACTGTCAAATCAGCAGTCTTCCCCATGTGAGATCCATTTCAGTCCATACATAATACATAAACATCCTTGCAGAAAACTTTGCCATATCAATAATTTTTCTTTAATTTGTCATGTTTTAATTTCTGTACACGTTAAACTCAAAGTTTATGCTTGCTTTTTTTTTTGTGGGTGTGCTGACAATCCTAAAGATTGTGAAGTATATCATGTATCATAACGTCGTCTTGTAAGAATCACAATATGATGTTTTTGTCTTGCTGCCCAAATTTACATTCTCTGTAAAAGTCCCTATCAGTGAGCAGTCGATATAGAAAATATATTAAAGCAAGCACATTAATATAAATTTGTAATTTGTAGCTGCTGAGAAATTGGCAGTCAAGAATTTGACAGATAAAATGTTCTTAAAGACTAAAATACTTTTTTGCATCTTTGTCAAAATAAGAAAATATATATATACTTCCAAACCCTAATAACATTAAGTATATCCTTGGCCGTGCTGAGTATGGTATCTTCATCACCTGGGAACGTATCGTGAAGTTGGCTGACTGAACTAGCTTTACTAAACAAGATTGTAATCTGGTTGTTTAGCTGTGAGAATAATTAATTCTCATGTGTCTAATGTTAATCTGCTCAAGCTCAGCGAACGTCCCTAATACAACCGGGCTGCATTTGGACGTGTCAGTAGAACAGAGGTTAAAAATAGGAGGAAGTCATACAATCATTGGCATCAGCATCACCATTTTTTAAGTTTTTATCATCTAGTCAGCAGCTTTATTTAAAAACATGACTGTTCTATTTTATAGAATGTTCTTTTTTGTTTTATATTTTCTTTTCATAATTTTTTCTTGTCAGCATTTTCCCATTACCAAAGCTTTGGGTTTAAAGCGTCTTCCATGATTAGTTCCTGTGATGCCAAGTTATGCAAAACATCAGAAGCATGGCGACAACATAGTTTAAGACAAGTCATGCGATGTGTTTTGTGTGGAAGGTCTGTGTCATGTCCGTCAACACGACTAGTGTAAGTAGCATTAAAGACGTCAGTGGAAAGCCGAAACAAAAGTGTCAGAGCGGGTCCAGTGCTGATCTAGTATTTCAGGCCATTACCCTTTATTGGATCAGTGCATACTTTTTGAATTTTAAATGTACATTTACAGTCCAATTTTATAATGTACATTGGTCCCCCTCCAAACCTCATGCATCCTGATAACCCTGAACATCTACTCATTATCATGTTTGTTTAAAAAAAAAAATATATATATATCCCTTGCAAATATTGACCAGGCTCCTGCAAGGAGAACTGGCTTAGATTTGTACTTGATCTCTCTGTTAATCAGATGACTTAGTTTGATTTTGTTTTAATTGCCCATGTGGCCTCTTTCTACCCACAGAGAATGGAAAAATAAATGGATTTGTAGTTGAGGGAGAGGAGATTCCCACTTCCCTTGACCTAGACAGCTCTCGGCATTCAGTGAGCAAAAATGGTAACAAACTCCGACTAGAATCTGACTTGAACCCGAAACCCTCCGGACAGCCCCCACACACTGGCCTGAAGGGGGAAAGGAAAGGCAATAACACTAGTAGAAACAGTATGGACTGCAAAAATGACATGCCCTCAGAGTTGACCACACATGAGGGCAAGAAAGAGGCCCTTGCGTCTCTAAACGGCATAGTGACACTGAACTGTGGGCCACTCACCAACGGTTATCCTGGCAAGCCCGGCACGGACAATGATGGCAGTGGCTCGGAGAGCGGTTACACCACACCGAAGAAGCGCCGAGCCCAGAGGAACGGCAAATCTTTGGACAATGTGACTGCTTCAAGCCAGGTCAAGGCCATGCAGCAGGCCAGTAAGCAAGAATTGGTGCCGGCCACTCTAGAGCTGGCCGACAGAACCTCAGCCGTGCAGGTGGAAATCAGCCGAGCCTCCTCAAAGACAGACAGCCATTCCAGTGGCTTTACAAAAACTAGGGAGGCAAACACTACCCCACCTGCGGTACTGACATCCGAGGTTTACCGGAAAACCACTGGGAAAAAATTTGAGGATAAGTCCACTAAAACGAAAGTGGCAGCATCAGCTAAAGAGGACTCGTGGACTCTGTTCAAGCCACCACCCGTCTTTCCTGTGGACAACAGTAGCGCGAAGATAGTGCCTAAGATCAGTTATGCAAGCAAAGTTAAGGAGAACCTCAATAAGGCAGCCCAGACCGGCACTGAGATTCCCGCTCCTGCTCCGCAGGTACCTGGGAGGCCATCACAGGTGCCCATGTCAGCTGTGAAAACCATCACCTCGGCCAGCTTTAGCAACGGTGACGGCAACACCTGCCCTCTGCCTGGTCCCCATTTCAGCTCGGTCTCCAGTTCCTCCCTCGTGCCAGTCGTCTCTTCAGCAGGCTCTGATCATGTAGCATCTTCCTCCAGCGGTAGCTGCAATCCATCCACCTTGACTACCACGCCTGAGCCCAGGAAGCCTAATCTGTTTGTTTACCCCCTCTCTGCCTCCTCCTCTTCCAATATGCAACTGTCTCTCCCCAGCGGCCGTCAATCCGACCCCCCACCCAATCAGAAATCTCTGGGCGACATCTTCCAAAACCAGTGGGGTTTGTCGTTCATCAACGAGCCCAGCAGTGGCCCGGAAGGTCCGGCGTGCAGCTCGGCAACAAAGGACAAACCCGGACAGGGGAGCTTTCAGGGAGGCTGCACTGCCGCTGTGGCAACACAGACACACAGCGCCCCCCAAAGGCTGGATATGTCAGCGTTCCCAGACAAACGGACTAGCGCTCAGAGCGCGAGTAAAGCAGGACACCTCACCCCGTCTCCACTCAGCGGGTCCACCGATGGCTTGCTTCAGGCGTTGACCCTCGAGGTGGATACACAAAAAGACGACTCTGGGGTTTCTGGTGCAATAGTGTTTTGCTCTTCCTCTAAGGACGTTGGGGCGGAGCTTCCGCACAAGTTGTCTCTGCCCAGAGAGCAAGGCTACACTAAGGGCTTCGAGAGGAGGGCCAGCTGGGACTTTTTTGATCTTAAAGCTGCTGTAGTATATCACACTAAAGGTGACCAAATATCATTTCTTATGAATTGCACAAATATATCTTTATAATTTCCAGTTTTTAATTTGATGTGATTTGATACTTATTTAGTGTATCTCAATGCTTTTTATATTAATGATATTTAAACTTTTGATCTACACTAGGTTAATTTAAGTAAAACAATTCCAGTACCCTTTAAGTAAACTTTAAAACTTGAAGCATGTTCTATTCTGTAAGTTGAATTAGCTTATTCAAAATATTGTGACACATGAGATTCTGGTCCATTTATATATGTTTTTTTTTTTGTTTGTTTGTTTGTTTTTCTGTTCTTTTTTCAGAAATGGAATATATTTTGAATTTGCAAAAGCAAGGTAAGTGTCAATAACCTTTTTTATCTTTTTATATGATTTTGGTTAATAAAATGCATTTAAATAGTAGTTTTCTAATTATGTTCTTTCCTGACATTAAGGTACTTTAAAGGGGCAGTTGTATTTTAAAATGTCTCAAAAATGATCTTCATATAATAAGGAAGGAAACCAGACTAATACAAGTCTGATAAGACTTGTATAAAACGTAAAAGTAATGCATGTCTGTAAAGAATGCAACATATTACATGACAGTATTACATTACATTTTCAGATGAAAACAAACAAAAAAAATCTAATGTAGGCTCCTGGGTTTTGCATGAAAATAGAAACAAGCGAGTGAGACAAAGTTAACAGAAGAGCTCGTATTCCCCAGCATGCTCAGTAAAACAGCTGTTTTACTGACAGCACTGTACAAATATGAATTGCATACTTGCACTATATCTCCAAAGGTATATGGCCACCAGACTCCCATGTGCTTGTTAAAAATCCCTTTCCAGATGCATTTCATCCTGCCTCCACTCTCACACCAAGAACGCTTTAAACCAGAGTGTGGATTTGTGTTCATTCAGCTATAAAGACCATTAGCGAGCTTGGACGCTAAGGAGGCTCCAGGTTCATTTCATCCCAAAGAGATACAGTGGGGTTGAGTTCAATCAGGGCTATGTGTAGGACGCTTGAGTTGTTCCAGTCCACGCTTAACACACCATGTCTTCACAGAGCTGGCTTTGTGCACAGGGGCATCATCATGCTGGCACACAACCACTGGACTCTAGAGCAGTGTTCTCTGGAGTGACGAATCACGCTTCTCAGTCTGGCAATCCAATGGACCAGTCTGGGTTTGGCGATTGCCCGGAGAACGGTACTTGTCTGACTGCATTGTGCCAAGTATAAAGTTTGGTGGAGGGTACTATGATGTGGGGTTGTTTTTTAGGAGTTTTGGCCCCTTAGATTCAGTGAAAGGAACACTTAATGCTTCAGCATACCAAGACATTTTGGACAATTTCATGCTCCCGAGTTTGTGGGAACAGTTTGTCCCCTTTCTGTCCATAAAGCCATGGAAGAGCAAGTTTGATGTGGAAGAACTTGAATGGCCGGCACAGAGTCCTGACCTCAACCTGATAGAACACCTTTGGGGTGAATTAGAGCGGAGACTGCGAGCCACGCCTTCTCGTCCAACATCAGTGTCTTCTGGAAGAATGGTCAAAATTCCCCCAAAAAATAGCTGCAAAGGGTGGGCCAACATCATATTAAACCCTATGGATTAAGAATTGGATTTTACTCAAATTCATATGCATGTGAAGGCAGGCAAGCAAATACTTTTGGCAAGATAGTGTACCGGTCTTCTACCAAATCTATTCTAGATGAGTAAAGCACTTTTGTAGGGTTAGAGTTCTCTGTTCGAGACAAAGTCTGAACTCATGAGTCATGCGTCGTGGAGTTTAAAGATCATCAATCAGCTCTGATTTGCGTCAAACCTGTTAACGTGAATGTAGCCTCTGTATTTTTATGCTTTTATAAAATTAACCGAATTAAAAATAACTAGCTACTTCTCCTCTCTATTTCCAGATCCAAATCGTGTAGTGCTCTACAGTGAGTCTAAGAACGGTCCTGATCAGTGAGGCTCAGTCAGGACACGCCGTCTCCTCAGCCAGACTCCACTACGGTTAAAACAAAACAAAACAAAAAAAAAAGAGATGCGCTTCAAGAAACCCGGCTGCAGCCTCTGACTCGGAAATAAAACGCCGTGACTCAGAAGAAAGGACGCTCACGAGAAAAGGCTGAGCACAGAGTGGAGGAAACATGTTGGCTGAATAAACGATGAAAAACAAGGACGCTCTGCTTTTAAAGCAGGACCTGTTTTTTTTTTTTTTTTGTTTGTTTGTTTGTTCATTTGTTTGTTTTGCTAAAAACAATAATAATTATTATTTTTTGTTGTGGGGGGACGGGGTGGTTCACAAATTCACAAACTCGTGCAGTACGGCTTTTCTTTCAGAAACGGAGGAGATGGCAGACTCGGTCCTGCTGGCTGCCTGAGATGAGGAAGCACCTCGCACCCGGACGCACGTGTTCGAACACACTGAAATCCTTTTGATGGGCATGTTTAAAAATATATATATAAATAGATATATATGTCATCCTCTAGTGACTGGGGGGTTAAATCACTGAGGATGAACTGTTCAATGTTTCAGGGGACACAAGAAACCGTTTAGGTTGAGCTGGCACTTGCTAAGGCCTTGGGATAATTGTCTTAATTTTTGTGAATGAGTTTGGACACGATTTCATTGTCTGCTTTTTTTTTTTTTCTTTTAATTTCAGTTATACTTAAAATGGAAATGAAATTGTAAGGTTTCCAGGGTGCACTTAAGTGAGAATAGACTTGCAAACTGCTGTCTGCGTACGTCTTCTGGAAGATTCACTAGTCTTACCGCCGTCATCGTCGTCGTCTTTCCACCTTCCGCGTCACTTTGTAATGCTGCCCGCGCACCTACGGCAGACACAGAGCTATAGTCTGACTTCCTTTTTTTTTTTTTTTTTTAATCATTTTACATTTTTTCAGTTTTATATTAACTTTTAGATCCTAGTGGACGAGTAGATAAGATGCGATACACCACGGATGTTAAAATCGCTTCAGCACCAGTATTTTTTCAATTCATTTCCTTCAAGCTTCTTTTCTGAGTCTCTCGCTGTCTCTCTTTCTGTCTGTCTGTGTGTATGTATTTTTTGCACAAGGAACCGAATCTGCTGTTTTGCGAGTTGTATTTTAGGGTCAGAAGGCCACGGTTTCGCATGACACGATAACAGTTTGTTTGATGCACACGAACAGGCACCCATTTTTTTTTTCTTTTTTTTTTTTTCCCGTGCACACTGCTTTTTATTTTTTCACAGTTAAACAGGGCTCTGTTCCTTTAAGCTCATGGAGTTATAATGTAAAGCCGGCTTTACGTTCGGAGCTCGGCTTCTCTACGTGTTTTTTTTTTTCTTTCTTTCTTTCTTTAGTGTAAGGAAGCAAATATTAAGATTTAACCTTTATTTTCCATCTATTTTATCATCATCGCAAAATAATTGAATCATATGCTTTTTATATAAAATGAGTAGCACTTTATGTAATTTTAAATCGTATTATCTTGACAGAACGTCGACAGATCAGCGTGTAACAGGAATTATAGCAATTACCAATAAGAGACTAATTTCTAACAAAGGAGAAAAAAATTTATATAAAAAAATAAATCAATAAAAGGAATAATTTAGACAATAGTGCAAGGAGAGTAAAATATAATGAAATTAAATAAAATGTACCAACAGTGTTATTGCCAAAAATGAAAAAAAAAAAGGATGTCCATGTTTGATACCAATATTTTTCTTTTTTTTTCTTCTTCTTCTTTTGTTTATCTAACAAAACAGATTTTAGTAGAAAGCCAAGTGCATCATTTATCTTTGTGTACCATCTCTCTCTCTCTCTCTCTCTCTCTCTCTCTCTCTCTCTCTCTCTCTCTCTCTCCTCCCTTACACAGGGTCCTAAACACTGCCAGCTCCAGAGGTGGAAATAATGTACAGCAATTTTTTTTCATGATTATTATTATTATTATTATTTCAGATGAAATGCTGTAACAGTTTCTTTTCCTGTCTTTTTTTTCTGTTTCTGAAGCTGGCTCACAGTTCAGCCCTGGATTATTACAAGACATTTCATAACATCAGCCAGATAATGAACTCGTACATCACAACTGTTATATATAAAACGCTAAAGGTTATTAGTTTGCTTTTTATAATTGTTTGAGATGCTATTTTTCTTTCTGGTTTAATTGCTCTTTTTTCCCATGCATTTTTTTCTTTTTTTTTTTTTGGCTGTAACGCACTTTCACTGCTTTCTCCTTGACTTCTTAACAGTCGTGTTTAAAAATCAATTTGCGTGAGTCGCTCCTAACCCTTAGCGAGCATAGTGTTTACTCTAAAACGCCTGATAAACCCTGATAAAGAGTTTTTTATTTCTCTCTCTCACATTCTCCTTTCCTTTTAAAAGAAGGATGTGATCAGAGAGGAACAGAGCCCCTAAAGGGACCCTTTAAAATGATATATAAATATTATAATAAATAAATAAAATAAATATTGTTAAAGCTGCTGAACGTTACAGCATGTCCTTTCAAGAAAAAAAAATTGTGAAAATATTTCATGTACATGTGCTCAATTTCCAGTTTCAGACCCCACAAACAACCCCCCCCCCCCAAACAAAAACAAAACTATACATGGGGGGGGGGGGCACAAGTGATGATCTCCTTAAAATTTGTTTATTTCTGGGGGAAAAAATTGTGTGCATTAGATATATATTTTTTAATATTCTTTTTATGTGAGCTTATTCTTTTTTTAAAGAGTAGTAAAAGCAAAATATTTGTAAACTCTAGAGATTTTTTTGATTTCACAAGATTTTTTTTTCTGAAACAAAAGCATTTGGTCCAATGCTTTTTTTTTTTTTTTTTTTTTTTATCTGTTCTTCAAAGGCAATTATTGTGCATGAACCCCTTAAATTCTTGTTTTCTTAAGAAAAAAAAAAATATATATATATATATATATATATATATGTCCTGGACATTTTTTTTTATATTCTTATTTTATTTTATTTTACTGCTTATGCGGTCTTGTGGGGTTTGTTTGTGTGTTTATTTTTAAGGAAACATCAAACAATCCTGTGGAAAATCACAATGATCATGTGTACATGAGGGGAAAAATATTTTCACGATTTTTTTCCTTTCAGAAAGAAAGTAAAATGTTCTGTTCTGTTCTTCAGTCAGTTATTTAATCGTTTGCTTTAAGAACGTGAAGAAAATCTTGTGAAAATGGAAAATTGTCTCTTAGGCACATTTTTTACAAGATTTATTTTTAGTTTTTCAGGATTTGTCGCAAATGTCCCTTCAGAGGCGCCGTACAGTAGAGGTGTGCATGAAACTCCTGCTTTTTTGCTCCCCACTCCTTTTCAGTCCTGCTCATATTCTCACAGATGTTTTTCTCAGAAAAAAAAAATCAAACAAAAATTCCCCAGCAATGAGCGATCCTAAAAACAACACAAATGTTATTAGTTATTGATATTTAACATTAACTGGAGTATGGAGTCTCCAGCGTGAACGCATCGTAACGCTCAGCTCTTCCACCACGAGGGCGTGGCTTGTTTTGGATTGAGTTATTTGTTTGTTTTAATAACTCGAGATAAAGGAGATCAAATGTAGCTGCATTAACATCAGAGAGAAATGGAACTTTAAACAGACACAAAACAATATATAATTTTTTTTAACCCTTGTATGTAAAAGTAAACGCGCCCTTTCCTCAAATCTTTATATTCTTCTTCTTATTATTAATTATTTATTTACTGTGGAACCTCTGCATGCGAATATCCCTCCTTACAAATTTTCACATTAAGAATTAAAATTTTGCAAGAAATATGCATAGAATACAACGTATTTTCGGGATACGAAGGAATGAACCGAACCGAACGCCGGCTGAGTTGCGTGTGCGTCCAGGGCCAGTCCGTCAGTGGAAAGCCAAGCTAATCGAGTTTTACAAACAATTTTCAGTCAGAGAAAGCTGTTTTGAACGGGTCAACCCATCCAAACTGACGTTACCTTTGGTGGCAAACGTTGTTTGTTTGTTTGTTTTGTGTGTGTAAAATTTTTGGGTGGAATGGAACGAATTATCTGCATTTACATTATCATGGAAAAATGCGTCATTTTCGCCTCAAGACCTCGCTTCCAGAACGAATTGAATTTGTATGCCGAGGTTCTGTTGTATTTATTTATTGTGTTGTTTTTGAGTCCTTCTGCACACCTCTAGCTCCGCTGCGTAGTACTACAGCACGCTCCTTTTTTTTTGTTTTGTTTTTTCTTTTGTCGTGGTTGTTTAACCCTTACGAGTGTGCTGCAATTTTTATTTTCTTTTCTCCTTCCTTCCCGCTCCCGGAGCTAAAAGACCTCACACACGCGGATCTCTAATGCACATTAAATCTAATCCTATGTCGAAGGATGCACATTAAGTCTTTATTCGATCCGATAGAAGCACTTATTCCCGTCGGTTGTAGACTGAATAGAGTAGAGAAATAAATAAATAAAAATCTATATAATAGAGGTATGATTATGCACACTGAGCGTCTAAGCCCTTGATTTCCAGCTCATGAGCGAGTCAGGACGTGCGAGAGCAGGGAGAGATCATCATCATCATCATCATCGTCGTCGTCGTTACTGAATCCAGACTGTTTATTCTGTACATTAGAAACCTTTCTACATCCGCGTAAACATTTTTCTACTACACGTGTTACGTTCGTCGTGTCGTTTCCAGACTGGTGCGTCTGTCCGTCTGTCTGTACGTCTGTATGTCTGAGCATGTGTACACGTCTACATCTAACCTCTCAACCACGCGCAGTGTTGAGAACTTGCTTACTCCCGAGTCCAGGCCGCGCCGCCTGCGCTGTACGAAATACTAAACCGAACCATCAGAACATGGAGAAGAACAACAACAAAAACAACCCGCTCAGTCTCTCTTTCTCCCTCTCTGTCTTTCTGTCTGTTTGTCTCTCTCTCGCTTCCCCACCCCCCCTTACCCCCCCCCCTCCCCCCCACACACAAACACGGTTTAAGTTGTGCCATGTTTGGACTGTTAAAATGAGTATCTGATGGTGCGTGTTGCTCTGTCTGCATTTCCTCCTGCGGTAATGAAGACGAGGCGACGCCGCGCTGCTCCACTCTTCTTCCTCACTGCTAATAAACTCCATGAAAAGGAAACGCTGTGTTTGTGTGTGTGTGTTCTGTGTTCAGCAGCGTGGAGGGGACGAGCGCACAACGCCATCACACACACACACACACACACACACACACACACAGGTTATAGGTGACATGACTCCTGGGCGTGAGGGAGAGATTGTGTCTAGGAGAGAGGTGTGTATGTGTGTGAGAGAGAGAAGAGACGTGTGTGTGTGTGAGAGAGAGAAGAGACGTGTGTGTGTGTGTGAAGAGAGAGAGTCCTGATATAAAATCGTGTGTGTATGAAGCGAGAGAGAAGAGACGTGTCTGTATATGGGTGTGAGAGAGAGCGAGTTGTGATATAAAATCGTGTGTGTGTGTGTGTGTGTGTGAGGGAATACTTATGAAGGCCGCATATAAATCCAGTATAAACACTAGTGAGTGTCATTAAAGTAAAAGCATGAAATGAACTCATTCAGCTTAATAAACTGCTGTGGAATGTAATGTGCTTTACTACCACTGGGTGTCACTGTTGTCTCATATAATGGGTGTCATGTGACTAAATACAGTTCATTTGAATCAAATCTAACAATCAGACCACATTAAACATGTCTATTCGTCACTTTTTCCCCCTGATTAGATATCCAGCTCAGAGCCGTGGAGGACTAGAGGAAATATTTCACTGAATATTACGATAACGCACAACATCTATTAGACGTTTAATAAGCATTATTCAATCATTAAATCATCGTGTACGGTTAGTGTCATGATGCCGTATGAAGTCTGTAATGTCAATCCGATTAGGAACAAAGACATAATGCAAATTGAAATAACTAATTGGGAAGAAACTATTCAGAACTGCTGAGACGATGTTCTGGAGGGGATTGGAAATGGTGTCGAGATAAAACGCTGATTTTAGAGGTTAGGATTATTTCAAACAGAATAAAAAATGTTAAAAAGCTACAGAGCCATGGGAAAGATGCATAAACAACCTCCTTTGATAAAATGAAGGTACGAAGCTCAGGAAAGCGCGACTAATCGTTCTCAGGTTACCGATCACGAAGGTTAAGAGTGAAGACAGAAGAAACGTCAAAGCAGTGAGAACAACGGAGAACGTCCTCCACAATCATCTCCATTCCTGCCCCGCATGATCGAACAGCAGGGCAGAGACGCGCACGCCTGAGAGCATTTAGAGAAATCAGAACTCTTGGAACGATATTATACTCCGATCAGACGAAACAAAGACACAAGCCAAAGGCTCTGTGGAAATAATTCAGCTCTATTTGTGTGGGGAAAGAACACACACGTGGTGCGTCTACTGTAATGTCAAGGACAGCAGACTAAAAGTGATGAATCACACATTTCCAAAAGGTTCGATGAATACTATAGTTGCAAGTGACGACGAGCGGGCCCAAGCACCCTGCGCCACCACCACCCGTGCGCACCAGAAACACAGCGGGCGTTTAAAGGAGACGTACCGCAACCGTTATAAAAACAGGAATTGGGCCCTAAAAATCCCTCAGCAAATACAAAGACAGAAAAAAAATACTGAGCAGGAAAAATTACACATGAGAGATTTTACGTTGTAAAGATCCGATCGTTCCAAAGTGTCACGAAGCAGCAGCAGCAGTGTGCGTGTGTGTGTGTGTGTGTGTGTGTGTGTGTGTGTGTGTGTGTGTGTGTGTGTGTGTGTGTGTGTGTGTGTTCTTTGTGTTCTTTGTCTTGTTTGTGCTCCAGGTCACCTGTTTTCTGCCCCACTTACACACACACACACACACACACACACACACACACCACGGTTTGCTTCTTTGTTCCACTCAGCATTCCTGTGTCCTCTAAACCCGAAAGCCTCGAGCCACACGACACACGTACACACACATACACACACACACACACACATACACACACACACATTCACCCCCCCCCCCCCCTCTGTGACTCCACCATTACTCTGCCATGTAGCTCTTTATCTTCAGCCATGAATCCATAAATACACACAGTTAATAAAAGTGTTATAAAGAACAATATTTTGTTGGACGGCGCGTTTGTAGCGCCATTGTTTCAACAACTAACCTTATGTCATACCACAACATTTATTTTCATTGGTCAGCACATCATAAAGGCTTTCAATGTGGTTAAGGTCAGTGTGTGAAAATGGTTCCTCGTGCTCCCAGAAGCAAGAAGCACTCTTTCACAATCTGAGTCCCGGAAGAAGAAAAACTCCATAGACATGATACCCCGGTGATTCAGTCCATTCGGGTGGTCATGTGACTTCATAACGCTGCAGACGAGTCTAGACCTGGTTAACCTCAACCTCAGATCATAACACTGTCTCCAGAGGATGGTACAGAGGACACTATGCATGATGGGAGCATCGCTTCATGCGCTTCCCTTCCTACCCCGACACGCCCATCGCTCCGGAATAAACTCAATCTGGACTCATCAGGTCACATGACCTTTTTCCATCACTTCAAAGTCTAATCTTTATTCTTTTTTTTTTTTCTGCTAATCCTGACTAAGTGTTTTTTCTTGTGAACACGCAGCTGTTTAGTCCCAGTCCTTTTCTCAGTTCTTATCACAGTGTGTGTGTGTGTGTGTGGGTGTGTATGGAAATGCTCTTACTTTCACTATTAAGCATAGCATTAAAATGATTTCCACTGTTCACCAAGAGTATAAGTCGTCTCCAATCGCACTCATCCATGAAGCTGATGTTTCAGATCTCCTCTTCCAGGTTTTAATCATGCTGTAGACAGTCCTTTACCCAATTCCAGTCATGTTTAGTAAACTCCCTAGTTGTTTTCTTTGCTTGATCCAGGATGATAAGTTGACTCTGCTGAAACACAGTAACATCTCTTCCATGACCGCGGGATACGTCTTCCAACATGTTAGTTTAAGGTACAAGAAGCTCCTCACTGCATCAGTTAGGCTTAAAAGAAGTGTTTCCACCTGGAACATTAATTACTGCAGGAATTCTCAAATCATTTCAATTATCTAGCAAATTATAGTAAATTTGATATTTAAAAAAATACTTTTAATAAACAAGGCTGTATTTTTATAATGAAGTCAGTATCACGCCTCGATATCACATTATTCATGAAAATAATGAGAAATGAAAGAGACAGGTCCTTTCTTCAGGAAATTTCTTAAAAGAAATGAAAAAAGGAAACCTCTTAGAAACTGTGTTATTAATTTATCAATGACACGATTATGTGACTGTCAAACTATTTTTATTACTTTAAGACGTCTTTGAAAAATCACTGTAAATCATTGTAGTTTCCTGATATTTATTTTCTTTCTTTCTTTCTTACTTTCTTTCTTTCTTTTCATTTCCATTTATTATTTTCATTGATTTCTTCATTTCTTTGTCTTTTTGTGGCTCGGGGTTGAGTAACTGTATTCATCGAGTGTTTTCTGTGCAATCGAGCAAAAATAACGAGCACAATATTGACTTCCTCAACTGCTGCCATCAGTACTGCTGAACTTTCTCCTGTATCTAAGAAACCGCGTTATGGTTAAAGGATTATTTTTAGAGGATGATGTGAGGAACATGAGCAAAACGGAACATTCATTCTTACACTCGCTGTAAAGTTCACAGTCATGCACAAAGTGTCCTTTATAATAACTGGAGTGAAGTCAAAGAACAAAGCCGTAGAGTTTAATATGAAAATAAAACAAAGTATTTTTGTTGACTGTAAGTTTGATTCTTCTAATTATCAATGAATTAATTATATAGTATCGGTGCCTTACAGGTTAACCTGGTAAATATCTTTAACGTCTTCATATTTTGCTTTCAAAGAGCCAGACGTTCTTGTCTTCTAATGTAGTCTTGAGTTCTCCAGGCTTCCTGAGGGACTTTTTTTATGTCTCATTATTTTCAGTCCAGTCCCTGTACCTGAGCAGTTTCAGAGGAATGTTTTTTTTTTTTTGGGTTTGTTAAACCACACAGTGACCAATGAATCATTCAAGCATAAAAAAATAAAATAAAAAATCAACATAAAAAAAAAAAAAAAAAAAACAGGTGCAGATGATGAGAGATGATCAGGCCTGTGATTAGTATACTGCTGATGCTAAGTGGTTGAAACAGACGAGAGGGGAAATGAAGTCGCTGCTGAGGCTTTAGATAAACAACCTGTTTTTAAGTGTATCTTTAGGCACTTTGCAGGCTGTCGCAGTAAAACATTATACTGTTTCTTCAATTTAATCTACATTGTTTAATTAAATATGAAGAAATAAGAGGGTGTCAAGACTTTTGCACAGTACTCTATCTATCTATCTATCTATCTATCTATCTATCTAGTCAGTAATCAACCCCATAATTATTGTAAAAGGAAATATGGACAAACCAATTAAAGGAAGACGAATGACATTAATTAATTAATTAATTAATTAATTAAAACGTCATTTTAAGCTTTAACAGAGGAGCATTTAGAGCATTTTTTCAAAGGTATTGGCTTAAATACTTAATATACAAAAAAATAATATTTGAAAGTCACTGAAATAGTTATGATACCATATGACTGAATTTAATATTCTTTGACCAGCAACTTTGTTAACAACGTTGAAGTAGGTCTACTGTTAATTTGTATGTTAAATTAATATTTAGGTGTCACGGTGGTTAGCTGCATGATTTCCCCCTGCTAGGTGGGTTTCCTCTGGGTTCTCCAGTTTCAGTTTTAATGTTTTTGTTTGCCTGTTTAAAC
Source organism: Clarias macrocephalus (assembly GCA_011419295.1). Classification (NCBI taxonomy): domain Eukaryota; kingdom Metazoa; phylum Chordata; class Actinopteri; order Siluriformes; family Clariidae; genus Clarias; species Clarias macrocephalus. Next base: position 85,027 of record JAAGKR010001883.1, read on the forward strand.
TTCAGTATAGAAATGTATGGTTTGGGCCTCCAAGTGGCGCAGTGGTAAAGGCGCTCGCCATATCATCCGGAGATCGCTAGTTCGAATCCCGGGCGATGCTGTAACCTCTCGCAGCCGGAGGTCTAGAGAGAGCTGATTGGCCGAGCTCTCTCAGAGGGGAGGGATGAGAGGTACTTAGTGCTCCCACATTAATCACGGCTCTACAGCCAGTCAGGGGCGTCTGTGAGCTCGCGCAACGGAGGGAGCGGATAGCGCCGTCCTCCGAGTGTGTTACTCCGCCCCCAACGGTGCGCGAGCGAGCAGTTCGAAAAAGATGCGGTCGGCTGGCGTCACGTGGTTTGGAGGAAACACGTGATAGTCTTCGGCCCTCCCGTCTGAGTGGCAGTAGTAGCCTTAATGTGGAGCCCCCTAGTGACGGGAAGGACACGACTAAATTAGGGAGAAAATCGGGGGAAAAAAAAAAAAGTATGGTTTATTGTTTTGCACACCTGTTGTAGACAATCGATGAGCTCATTGTCATCTCATAACTGGATACATAAATCAAAATGGTCTAACTGTACAAATTAACATTTCTCCCTTTATAGTAATTGATAATGAATGATTTAACTTCTGTACAAATGACACTTTTTACTTGTTGCTATTTTCCCTTCATGGGTGCCAATAATTCTGCGGTGCATTCTGTGCATGTTATATAATATCCATGAATTTCCTCTCCAATAATTACCGCATGTAATAAATTCTACTAATGTATCCTGCTGAGCTGCTTAGCAACACATTGATGATTAGAGAACACAAGGCAAGAAGCTGAACTGGAACAGAAGCCTTAGTGTGGAGTTAAATAAGTGATGAAAAAAATGTGAATATATGAAGAAATACTGTTCATAATATTGATATTGATATGAATGTAGCATTTCTACATCCGTCCTGTATTAAACCTGGGGCGATCACCTGTAGCTGCACCTCCCGGCACGTCCTCAGTGATTTACGCAGCATGTTAGTGATTACGCTCAAGGTTGAAGGCAAATGCTATTTTTGTAACAACAGCTTCTCTTTCACAGCTTGGGGTTATCTTTATAATCCGTAAGCTCAACAGATACACAAAAGCCTTAAAAAGAATCAATCACCTACCAACAGCGGGGCTTTAATGAGACGAGTTCATGAGGGAAATCCCTGATCAAGTGGAAAACTGTTTTCTGTGTTTTGCATTTTGTAAAGACTTTCATTCTCGTGTCGAAATCCTTGACTGTTCTTAGTTCACCAAAGACAATTAGAACTATGCCATATAAGAACTGTCTAAGAACTTTCAGGACTTACCTTCCAACTGTCACGAAGTACCTACTACACTTCATGGTTTGCTTTGAAATGTCAAGATTTGTACAAAAAACAAATCTATTATAGCATACTATGTAGTAGTTTAGTGCATAGGGTGAGATTTATCCCTGGAGTTAGTACCTATTAGAGTCTACTATTTCGCAGTTTAGTACAAAGGGTGGGATTAAGCCTAGGATTTAGTATCTATTAAAGCATACTATTTAGTAGTTTAGTGCACAGGGTGGGATTCATCCCTGGAGTTAGTATCTATTAGAGTGTAATAATTTCTTACAGGATCAATAAAGTATATCTATCTATTTATTTAAGTAGTTTATCACGCTGGGTCAGATTTGGTATGTATTAGAGCATACTATTTAGTAGTCTAGTGCACAAGTTGGGATTTAGCCCTGGATTTAGTGTCTATTAGAGCATGTGTAGTTTAGTACACAGGGTGGGATTTAGCCCTGGATTTAGTGTCTATTAGAGCATGTGTAGTTTAGTACACAGGGTGGGATTTAGTCATGGATTTAGTATGTATTAGAGCGTACCATTTAGTAGTTTTGTGCGCAGGGTGGGATTTAGTCCTGGATGTAGTATGTATTAGAATGCAGTATTTAGTAGTTTAGTGTGCATGGTGGGATTTAGTCATGGGTTTAGTACAGTATCTATTAGAGTGTACTATTTAGTAGTTTAGTGCACAAGTTGGGATTTATCCCTGGATTTAGTGTCTATTAGAGCATACCATTCAGTAGTTTAGTACACAGGGTGGGATTTAGCCCTGGATTTAGTATCTATTTAAATGTACTATTTAGTAGTTTAGTGCAGGGTCAGATTTAGCTGTGTATTCAGTATTTATTAAAGCATACAATTTATCAGACAAAGCCGATGCTGGAAACTTCTTGTACAAAGTGGTGGTGGGAGCGTGGTCAAGAGAAACAGTAACCGTGTTACAGAAGAAATAATGTAAATATCGTCAGTACTATAAATATTTTCCCAGAATTCCACTCAGGATCATTTCTACTGTACCTAGAAAACACATCTAGCATACAGTATTATCCCCGTGCATTATATTTTAGAAATATCTCACAGTGCAGTATTGATCTGTGAATACAAATTTAATCTTGGTATAAAGTGCAGTTGAGATTTTGGTCATGGGGTCAGAGAGGGAAAAGTAATCATCTCCCACTTCAGAGCAGAGGGAGCCGCGAGCGGTCCGCTATCTCTAATATCCATGTCGAAATTAACTCTCGATGTGGGACACGTCACGGTCCTTCAGCAGAATCAGGACTGCACTTAAAAGAGGACAGACTTATTTTAAACCCGGCTAGGGGATTAATTGCTGTGTTTTAATCAGGGCCGATACTTAATGAGACACGTCGAGCCGTCACCTTTCCTGGAATTTTCCATGTTGCTTGGTTCACCTTGTACCAGCTTGATCCACACAATTGTATGAGCTGCTTCCACTCCATTTCTGGTAAACGATCAGCAACTGGAATAAGGCCTACAGTACATGCTTTTTATATGTTTATACCAAAAATATGTACATACGCTGTTTACACATGCAATGATGTTAAGTGCAATATATCAGCTGCTTTTATGTCTCAACAGTATAGTATTATCTGACCATGTATTTTAATACTTGTACTTCTATTTCTATTTTTTGTCTTTTAATCTTTCTTATTCTCTTATGCACCCTTAGGAGTGCAATGACAATAAAGACTATCTATCTATCTATCTATCTATCTATCTATCTATCTATCTATCTATCTATCTATCTATACAGATAGATATCACATTCTATCAATCTGGGTTTTAGCTACAATACTAAATAGGAGAAAATAAAACTTCAACTTAAATATGAGCTTCTTATTTTATTTTCATTTATTTTCTATACTGCTTATTCTGCACATAGTTGCAGGACGTCTGGAGCTTATCCCAGGAGTCTCAGGGCACTAGGCGGGGTGCCCCCCTGGATGGGGTGCCAGTCCATCGCAACACACACAAGCACACACTTATTCTTTGGACTGTGGAAGGAAACTGAACAAGCAACATGCAAACTCCATACACACAGACCTAAAGGGCTTGAATGATTGACCCTTGAGGTGGAAGGCGACAGTGCCACCCTATTTTATTTTAATGCCTTTATTGTTATGATAACTTTACTGTGAAAGTCGTGTTATTATTATTATTATTATTATTATTATTATTATTATTATTATTAATCAAAGCAACTACTATTACGAGCTTGGTGGGTTTCCTCCATGTATTCTGGTTTCCTTCTAGTCTAAAGACATGCAGATGGCATTTCCAATTTGCACGTAGTGTGTTTGTGGGCGTATGTGTGTGTATAAACTATCTATCTATCTATATGCATAATTGTATGTAAAACAGAAATTCTGTTTGATGGCCCGGCGGTGTACAGGTTCAGTAGTACTGTCACAGGCATTCCTTGCGAACGTAAAAGCAGGCGGCGACATCATCAACTTTTATGTCACACCGAGATGTAACACTAGATGGCGTCATCATTAACTTTTATGTCACATCACATCGTGATGTAACAGTAGGCAGTGTCATTATCAACTTCCATGTCACACTGTGATGTAACAGTAGGAAGCATCATCGTCAACTTTTATGTCATACTGTAGGTGTCACAGGTGTTCCTCATCGTAGGCAGCACATACGTCAAGCAGACGTAAGGGCTGCTAATAGGGTGAAGCAGCGTGAGGAGCGGCAGCAAGTTGACCACACACTCTAGTCGCAGGTAATGGACGCCGTACGCAGGTGTCAGGGAGCCGGCGGTAACCTCTAAAATATGTATATTTGTATTATTATGCTATATAAAATATAATTAATATTTACACTATATTAAGATGAAACCATTTAAGCATAACGTGTCCATGTTGTTATGTTAAAGAAACTATTTATCTTTTTTTTTTCCAGTTAAAAAAAACTAATAGGTTGCAAATGATCAAATCCTGAATGCTGAAAGCCTGATGTCTAACTGTAGTTAGTTCTAGTTTAAGTATATATATATACATTTCAGGAAAAACAAATATCGTATGATGCATATTACATCAATAATATTATCATAATATTATCATATACAGTATACAGTATAGCAATACTGTATATAACGTATAGCAATACATTTTGTATTAAAATATTTATACAAGTTTTTCTTTTCCTGAAGTGTGTATACTTTTTTTTTGGCTGAACCAGCATATATAAAAACTCAAATGTCATTTCCAAAAAATAGTACTGAGTTTGGTGGCGAGGTGGCTTAGTGGTTAGCACTGTCACCTTGCACCTCCAGAATTGAGGGTTCGATTCATCCCTCGGGTCTGTGTTCATGGAGTTTGCATGTTCTCCCCGTGTTTGGTGGGTTTCCTTCGGGTACTTATTTATATTATTTATATAATATTTCCAAATTGCCCGTAGGTTACCCTTAATACAAGCTAACGGTATAGACGACGAGTGAGTGAGTGAGTGCTGAGGTCAGTGTGCAAATACTACAGACAGTAAATTACACAACTGTCTTGATTGTGCAGTGAAGAAATGTACGAATTCCCCAAACTTTAATATTCAACCTTAGACAGAAATGATATTACACTGTGCTCCATGATGTCATGCCATGGAAGTGAAACAGGATGTTAGAGGAATAAATAGGCCCAGCATGCGTATGCGTATAAACTTACAGAGTTTTGCTTTTCATTTTAATATTACAGAGTGATCAACTCACAGTGATTAATGGCAAGGTCTTATAAAATACAGTAAGACCCCTATACTCGAGGAAGATCGTGGAAGTTACTGTAGATCACGTGTCTGGTGTGCATCGTCACTTGCGTGCAGCATGGATCCTCTGCAAGTGCAAAAAAACAAAAGGGGGGAAAAAAAGGCAGTGGCGATGAAGCTGGAACTGTTACGAAGCATCAAGCTAATTGTCTTAGTATCCTAGTACCTAGACAATGAACAAATTGGACTCTGGGAACGGAACTCGGCCATATGTAGGGGACTTACTGTAGTTATAAAGCATGTATAAACTATGAAAGGTCATTTACTTCTTAACAAAAGTAAAATAAATGAATAAATAAATAAATAAAACAAAAATTATTTAACACACCTGTCCAGGTGTGTGCATTAAATTTCAAGTATCTTACAGGCTAAACAGGAAAA